>VRLP01005337.1:0-37915 GCA_009660295.1 Lophius piscatorius | reverse complement strand
TAAGGTATAGCATAATTAGTCAGATTTGTGTGCCAACAGTGCTTGTTGTACATCTATCTATCTATCTATCTATCTATCTATCTATCTATCTATCTATCTATCTATCTATCTATCTATCTATCTATCTGTCTGTCTATCTGTCTGTCTGTCTGTCTGTCTGTCTGTCTGTCTGTCTGTCTGTCTGTCTGTCTGTCTGTCTGTCTGTCTGTCTGTCTGTCTGTCTGTCTGTCTGTCTGTCTGTCCGTCCGTCCGTCCATCCATCCATCCATCCATCTATCTATCTATCTATCTATCAGTCAATCAATCAAAACTGTATAGTTGCAACATTTTAATGTTGATTTTAGTCCTGTAGGTTGCAAAGTCTCCAAGGATAGGAATATGAATGAATAACAATATAGGGTAGAGTACTCAGTGTTTAGATTATTGCACATGATGAATGTCAGATGCCAGGAGCTCCAGATATCCCCCTCCTCCTTGTCTACCAGAATAGGGCAGTAGTGTCCATCAACCAAGGATCAGGTTTCCCATTAGGTTTCCCATTATTTGTAAATCACACTCATCCTCTCTCCCCTAATAACCCCATATTTTAAAGGTGATTTTGTACACCTTAGTATACTGAGAATGTTGATCCAGAGAGTTCTGATTATTCTTTACCACTGAAGGTTAGGCACAAGAACTCTATGGATAATGGCAACAATATTTTGACTATGAGAACAAATCCTAGTAACATCTAACCCATATCCACATATGATCTGGATCCAGGTATCATTCAAGATGATTGTGCTGATGGTGATCCCGAATATTTGAATTTATAGGGCTCAACAAAAGTTTATTACTGTAAAATAAAAAATACTCATCATCCCCTGCCACAGTCCATCACAGTGAAAAAAGACACAAGGATATTCAATATATTTATAAAGAAAATTCCCTGTCAATTACAATTCTTGATAATTGCATATACGAGAACATTTTTATTTTAAAATATCAAAGGGTAACTATCCTGTGCATGGAACATGTGTAAATAATACCTAGAAAAAATTTGTTTTTGTGTTATACTCACAAAAAAAATCCTCTGAAACAAATCCACTTCTTCACCACTTATAACAGCTAAGTAACTGATTTAAATGCATTAGTGAATCTCTGCACCATTAGGTGACTAATAAAAGTCATATATGATGATAATGAAATTATGTACATTTCTAATCATTCTCTCACAAGGTGAAACAAAAGCTAATTTCAGGTTACTCTGGACTATATTATATTGATAGATACATCAATTAATTCCTTATAAGTCGGATACAGCTGCTGTATGACTTCTGTGGAATAATGATACTACTGAGACAAAAAAACAAAGACATTCCTGCTATAAAAAGGGCGGTAAAGTGAACTAATAATTTTCAGATGAAAGCATTTACTAAAATTGAAAAAGAAACACAAGTTTTTTTGTAAAACTCTAGATTTGCCAGTGTGTCATACCATATTTTATTTTAAGAGGAGCCATCCATGGTGTGTCGCTGCTTCCGTTCAATGTTGGGTGGAATAGATTGGAGCATGTCTAACAGACCCTATATAGAAACAAAACCAAACATTTGTGAATTCTCTTTTTTTTTTAAATGTGCATTTGCAATATTCATTCCACGATAATTGTATTACAATATTTAATTTAGTAGTCATACCCTGCCTGATGAGTTGATGATATCGTAAGGTGTTTAAAGAGCAGAGAAAGACGATGATGATAGAGTGGTTGGTAACATAAGCATCATGTTTTCTTCTTTGCAGCCTGAGGCTCCCTCCAGGCTCCTTCTGGTCTCAAGTGCCCCGCCCCAACAACTTATCACCAGGGGCGGAGAGCACTGTGGGCGACCACTGTTAACATGGTCATAATCTGTTTTAAGTTTCTGAGAAAAAAAAAAGGTTTGAATCATCGGCTAAGTTTGCACCATTAAGATGTTACAGATGGATCGGCAGAACATATTTACTCTCTCTATCTTCTGTTCATTTCAGCTTCATTAAGTCAGAAGTTTCAAAAATATCATATATGACTAATAAATCGTTGCAGAAGGCACTGAAGTCACACCACCTCACTTCTCACTATCTCATACCCTAAACCCAGGAGCATTACTGCAAATGGACAAGTAGAAGGTCAATGTTCAACAATAGTTTTATCCAAACACACCCCAATCTTGTCCCATCTTTTGACCAACCATTTAAATGAGAAACATTTCTGTCCCTGGTTTTTAGTAAAACCTAAAGTGATCCTGCTTTGAAAGACTAGACACAACATGAAAATGAAGGTCTTAGTAAGGACGACAGCAAAGCCTTTTTCAGAGAGCTTATTGCAGACACTACAATGCAGAAATAAGTTTTGAGACATGGTAGGTGGCAACTGAACAGTCAGTAAATCAGCATGAGTCTTTTCTGCCCTTAGTTTACATCCAAAAACATAGAGCTTAAAGTTTGAAAGTGTTTCCATTTCCATAAGATCAACAATCACATGTAGGAGTCACAACTCAAACATGCAGGTGTGAATGTCAGTCCACAGACATTTACATCTGCATTACATACAACAGTATACCTACTTCTACATTACGAGTGATATGTAAAGCTCATGTACAACAGCTGCATTTCAAATCCTTATATTTAAATGAAATATAACAGAATTATATTTCTGTTGTTGTATTCAAATCATGAAATACACAGAAAATGTACTTACAAATGCAATGTGATGAAAATATATATCCACCATCTTTGTGTCCATCTTGTAGGAATGTTACTCAACCATCACCTTGGATTGTTGTCCCAAGTCCAGTTGTCTCTGCTTGACAAATGGACTGAGTGACAGACAGACAGATCAAAGAACATAAAAACACAATAAGCCCCTTGAGCATGTGGCATTTGGTTTGAGCACCAACTCAAGCCTGCTGCTATATTTGAGTTTTGCCCTAATAAGACAGAAGATTTCAGAGCAGGTATCGTGTGACATTGAAGACAGTGGCTCATTATATCGTGTGGGTCAGCACTTTAGTATTTCTTCTAGTCTTTCCATTGGAAACAGTGTCTGATGGCTGTCTACCCACAGTCTGAAATCTTGCCAGCTGTGTGCTACGTTCTTTAGCTGCAGGTCCGCTTGCCATTTGTGACTTCTTCTTCTGCCTCATCAAGTCCTGTAACCTATTAGGAAACAAAGCAGTATAGAACTTAATGCCATAAATATACACACACAATTCCCTCCTTGTGAGGTCATTAGCAAAACATCCAGGATGTAAATATGTAATCCATCACTCAATTGCTCTACATTTTAAGACTGTCTCAGTCTCCCCTGTGGGATCCCATGAGTACAAGAATAAGAACAGCTGTTGGCACTGTCGTGAGAAATAATCCTTTGGCAGTCTTTCCTTTTCTTTAAAGCTCACTGGCACTCATTTAATTTTCTAATAATTTGTGACTTGTAAAGACTCTGAAACAGTATACCACTGACTTTTTAAAAGGTTCACCAAAGCATGGCAAGAGGTAACTGTTGTGCCAAGTAACACAAAAAGATGCATTAGTCACACCTTTGGATTGCCTGTAACATCTTTCTTATCTACGAATAAGAATTAAAAAGCCTGAATATAAATCCTCAGCACGACATCATTCAATAATAACAAGCACTAACAGTTTCACATATACATGCTTCATCAGTATGTATTCAAATGATAATAAGTAAAAAAAAAAGATTTAAATATTTCTCCCATGTTTCAATCTCTTGACAACAGTTATTAAAATATAGAATAAATATCAACAAAATCGCCCAATAGGTCCAGATCCAAGTGATCCAAGTCTTGCAATGATGTGTAATGGGAGGCATCCTATAGGCTGTGTGTAATGAGACAGCTTGAAGTAAGAAATACTACTGCACAAGCATTACGCAAGCAACATGGCCAAATACAGACTTGAGAATGCGATGCAGGCCCCCATCACTCTATATAAGAGGGCCAGCAAACATCCACCAAGGACTGGCCCCCAGCAAAGGTAAGTGTCTAACTGGCTCAGATGCTTCTAGAGGCATAAGACTACTCCAGGTCTGAATCTAATACTTTAGAAACTGCCTTGTATCATAGAGATAAAATATAACATCGAGGAGGTCGATATTATAGGATTATAATCAGTTACATTCGGTTAATTACATTTAATTTTCCTCATCTTCATTTTAAAACAATTCCAGAGTAAACAGAGGTAGATTTGCCAATCTGAGATTTCTTCTCCTTCTTCAGAAATCTGCATTGAAACCTGCCAGGACAACCAGTGCAAGCCTGGTGTCATCCAAGGTATTATGGCAAGGTTAACCTATGTTAACCTTGAAATGTTTGATTGAAATGTTTGCAAAATGCTCTATTTCTGTATTTCTGATTTCCTGTGTGATGTTCTTAATAATGAGAAGAGGAATTGCAGGTGTAAATGTATTATATGTGTAAAGCGTGTCCAAAATGAACTTCACAATCTTATTCATCTTTAATATCAAAGCACCAGATGCTACCTAAACTAAAATTAATGGAGAAGCAATAATTTGAGAACAATAATTTTATAAATTATTGCTTGAGCAATCCATGTATTTACTTTCCTGGAATTTGAAGTTAATGACTTTAACAAAATTGTCTTCCTTCAATTATTACCACCGGGATGAATGACAGTCTACATAAATAATAACTTTTCCTGTTTTCTCCTTGTGCAGTAAAGTGTCATCATGAGTATAGACCCAGAAATGGAGTGTTTTGGCCCGGCGGCCGTTTACCTCCGGAAGCCAGAGAGAGAGAGAATTGAGGCTCAAAACACTCCCTTTGATGCTAAAACCGCATACTTTGTGACTGAACCTGCTGAGATGTATCTCAAGGGGAAGCTCATTAAAAAAGAGGGTGGCAAAGCTACCGTGGAGACATTGAAAGGGAAGGTGAGAAGACACTAGAATTAAATGTCTCAGATGGAAGAGCTAAATTGCTGTGACTCTATAAAACTAAATGAACAATTAGATACTAGTTAATTTGTGTTTTCAGACAATCACATCAACATTTGAACATCACATGGCTGTGCAGTTACTGAAGATATTTTTGTGCCTCCTCTATCTCTTTGACAGAGTCTCACTGTAAAAGATGATGACATCTTCCCCATGAACCCTCCAAAGTACGACAAGATTGAGGACATGGCCATGATGACCCACCTCAGTGAGGCGACTGTGCTGTATAACCTCAAAGAGCGTTATGCAGCATGGATGATCTACGTAAGATCAGATTTCAATTGGAATAACACTTGTAATACAGTAAATGCAATATTCACTGCAAGCCCAAATGCAACATTCTATTCTTCTTCTTCTTATAACAGACCTACTCAGGCCTGTTCTGCGTCACAGTGAACCCCTACAAGTGGCTCCCAGTGTATGACTCAGTGGTTGTCCAAGGATACAGGGGCAAAAAGAGGATTGAGGCTCCACCCCACATCTTCTCCATCTCTGATAATGCCTATCAGTTCATGCTCCAAGGTTGATACAGCTTGATAGCTGTTTGTAAGCTACAGTGTCCTGTTAAATAAAGGAGCTGCAATGTTAAAAGTCAACTTCACACTGTTGTTTGTTGTTTTGCAGATAAGGAGAACCAGTCCATCCTGATTACGTAAGTGAAATATATGTTGCTTTACATTCATTATTGGTAAAAATCGCAATATTAATCACTCTAAACAATATTAACGAACACACACTTAAACTTAGTGGAGAATCCGGTGCAGGAAAGACTGTCAACACCAAACGTGTCATCCAATACTTTGCGACAATCGCAGTGGCTGGAGGAAAGAAAGCAGAGCAAGTTGTTAGTAAGATGAAGGTAAGATAAGTTGACAGTCATCCATTTAAATTATAAATAAAAACAAGCAGAGTATTTTTAAGATTGACAAAATGAGTTATTACTAGCACTTTGAGATTTGATCCAAATGTAATGTGCATTATAAATTAAATGTATTATTATTATTATTATTATTTGTAGGGGTCACTGGAAGATCAGATCATTGCAGCAAACCCCCTGCTGGAGTCTTATGGTAATGCCAAGACTGTGAGGAATGACAACTCATCCCGTTTTGTAAGTTCTTCTTGGAGATTCTCTACAACTTGAACTAGTTTGGTGACAAGAATCATCCAACGGGATCTCAATTCAAACATTAAAATTTGTCTTGCACAGGGTAAATTCATCAGAATCCACTTTGGGACAACTGGAAAGCTGGCTTCTGCTGATATTGAAACATGTAAGACATTTTGTGAAACTTATTAAGCAATATCTGTTTTGATATACTGGTAATTGTTTTAGCTGTGTCTTGCAGACAATTTTATTTCAAATTTTAATGACATAAATCCATACAGATCTGCTGGAGAAGTCTCGAGTGACGTTCCAACTGTCTGCTGAGAGGAGCTACCACATCTTCTACCAACTCACGACAGGCTACAAACCTGAGCTGATTGGTGGGAAATCACTGAATAATACTGTCACATATTTTATAGCATGAAAAATAAGGTCTAATATCATATTGTATACATTGTGTTCATTTAACTTGTATTTTCCTCTTTGTGCAGAGGCTCTTCTGATCACCACTAATCCATATGACTATCACATGATCAGTCAGGGGGAGATCACTGTCAAGAGTATCAACGACGTTGAAGAATTCATTGCCACTGATGTAAGGACAACTTAATTTTATAGTTTACGGTTTTATTACCTACACTAATTTCAAAATGTATGACCTCTGCCAAGGAGGGGATACTTTATTCAGCATTAGCTTGCTAGTTAATCTGTCTATTAGTTAGCAGAATAACACAAATCAACCAAACATTTTGTGGAAATTTAGTGCATGGGCCAAGGAAGAATATATCAAAATCTAAAGAAGACACAGGTCAAGGGGCTTATCATGGAAATGTTTTTGTTTTCTTTAATGTTGTGATATAGGGTGTTTTATTTTACACACATTGGTCAGAAAAACTACACAGGTAAATGCTGAGCTCACATAATTTCTTCTTTTTGTTTTTTTTTTCTTTTTAAAAAGAGCATTTGATTCAACAATATAGCACTATAACATTCTAATTACTTTGGGAGCATTCATGTCAATGTTTTTCTGGTATGCCCTGTGTGAAACTGTGTTTTAATGTCCCCCCTTTAAATGGAATTGGAGGTAATTTGAGGTTATCAGAATTTCCTCAAAAATATATTCTAGTTTATCGGTGAATACTTTAGATGGGTTCATATTCTTTACACCCTGTTGATGTTGGTGCATGAAATTTAAGTATTACAATTGTGTAATAGATTTTGGGACAGAAGGTTCCAGCAATTAACCAAGAATACTATAAATTTGCATTCTGAACTGTCTTTTTCAACAGACTGCTATAGACATCCTGGGCTTCACTCTGGAAGAGAAGGCAAGTATGTTCAAGCTGACTGGAGCTGTGATGCACCATGGAAACATGAAGTTCAAGCAGAAGCAGCGTGAAGAGCAGGCTGAGCCTGATGGCAATGAAGGTATGACACCTTCACACATCTACATTAATTAAGCAGTCTAGTTTTTAATACTTGAAATGAAAAACGTGGTTCATAAGTACATTTATCTAGGATTATGAATGTACTTTGAAGCTACAAATGAACTTAGAACTAAGTTATATATATTTAGGAAGTTTTAATGATGACTCTGTTTGATGTTTTAGTGGCTGATAAAATTGCCTACCTCATGGGCCTGAACTCAGCTGATTTGCTGAAAGCTGTATGCTACCCCAGAGTGAAGGTTGGGAATGAATTTGTGACCAAAGGTCAGACTGTTCCTCAGGTATGGGATTTCAATTATAGTATTAATAAACATCTATGCATTAAAGAGACTGTCTTTCATAATATTTTCCTGACTTAGACTCACCAGGCATCTGATAAGCATATTTGGAACATAGTTTTATATATTTTGTATAATTTTTTAACACCTTATGTATTGAATTGTTTAAAACACCCTAGGTTAATTTTGTGTATTATTCATCTGTTAATTCAGGTCAACAATTCTGTCATGGCTCTCTCCAAGTCAGTCTATGAGAAAATGTTTTTGTGGATGGTGGTAAGAATTAATGAGATGTTGGACACAAGGCAGCCCAGGCAATTCTTCATCGGCGTTTTGGACATTGCTGGGTTTGAAATTTTTGATGTAAGTAGGCTTGGCTGCTACTGCATAGTATAATTTACTGTAATAAGTACGAATAATTATGACATAGTGCTTGTCTGATAAGGCCTTTGCTGACATTTGATATATCAATTTCTCCAGTTCAACAGTTTGGAGCAGCTGTGCATCAACTTCACCAATGAGAAACTGCAACAGTTTTTCAACCACCACATGTTTGTCCTGGAGCAAGAGGAGTACAAGAAAGAGGGAATTGAATGGGAGTTCATTGACTTTGGTATGGACTTGGCCGCCTGCATTGAGCTGATTGAGAAGGTGAGTGGACATGTTCTATGTGCACAAACAGAAAAAATATCTCATCCGAATTAACTCTTTTTCATTTGAATATTCATTTCATCATGACAGCCAATGGGCATCTTCTCCATCCTTGAAGAGGAGTGCATGTTCCCCAAGGCAACAGACTTGACCTTCAAGAACAAACTGTATGACCAGCATATCGGTAAAAGTGCCCCCTTCCAGAAACCCAAACCTGCCAAAGGCAAAGCTGAGGCTCATTTCTCCCTGATGCACTATGCTGGCACTGTTGATTACAACGTCCTTGGCTGGCTGGACAAGAATAAGGACCCCCTGAACGACTCAGTGGTTCAGCTCTACCAGAAGTCTTCAGTGAAGCTGTTGTCCCATCTCTATGCAGCACATGCTGGATCTGAGGGTATGGATTTTGTTTTAACATTTTAAAGTGCAATGATTGATTTTCAGTTTATGTATATGAATACAGTAAAAAACTTAAATAAATGAGGTTAATAAATCGTATTGATCTTTATTGTATAGCTGAGAGTGCTGGTAAAAAAGCTGGAAAGAAGAAGGGTGGCTCTTTTCAGACTGTTTCCGCCCTGTTCAGGGTAGGCATCACGTCACAACACAACAACAATTGCAATCATAATATGTACAGCGCAACATTCCCAAATGCTTCTAAACAATCTACTTTTTTCTACGTTTCAGGAGAATTTAGGCAAGTTGATGACTAACTTAAGGAGCACTCATCCTCATTTTGTCCGCTGTTTGATTCCAAATGAATCAAAGACTCCTGGTAGGCCTAATATCAGCATTCCTTTATGTATTTTGACATGACTCGAATTAGGAAACATTATGTTGAACTGAGTGTGAATTTTCAGGTCTCATGGAGAATTTCCTGGTCATCCACCAGCTGAGATGTAATGGTGTACTGGAAGGTATCAGAATCTGCAGAAAGGGCTTTCCCAGCAGAGTCCTCTATGGTGACTTCAAGCAGAGGTATTTACTGTGATGAAACATACATACGTCCATGTCTTTGTCAATATTGAGATCAAATAATTCCAGTAAATGTTCCAACCAGATACAAAGTATTGAATGCCAGTGTCATTCCTGATGGACAATTCATTGACAACAAAAAGGCCTCAGAGAAACTCTTGAGCTCTATTGATGTTGACCAAACACAGTATAAATTTGGACACACAAAGGTAAGCCATTTGTGTCTTATTGGTGTTTTTTTAGGGTGATACTGGATTGAGAATAAGAATTAATATCAACGTGATGCTATGTTTCAGGTGTTCTTCAAAGCTGGTCTTCTGGGCACTCTGGAGGAGATGAGAGATGAAAAACTTGCTATCCTGATCACAATGACTCAGGCTCTCTGCAGAGGTTATGTTATGAGGAAAGAATTTGTCAAAATGATGGAACGCAGGTACTGTATATTTTTAACTTTGTACATCAAAGGGCTACTTATATATGTTGATGACATTGTGATTGTAATTGTCAAGCCAAAAATGACTACGAGAACCCAGTTCATACTTTTTATCGACATAGAATTAAAAATCTAAATTACTATATTATTTCAATATTGTTTTTCTCCTTAGGGAGGCCATTTACTCCATCCAGTACAACATCCGCTCATTTATGAATGTCAAAACCTGGCCATGGATGAAGCTGTATTTCAGAATAAAACCTCTGCTGAAGAGTGCTGAGACAGAAAAAGAGATGGTGCAAATGAAAGAGGACTTTGAGAAGATGAAAGAAGACCTAGCAAAGACTCAAGCTAAGAAGAAAGAACTGGAAGAGAAGATGGTTTCTCTGCTGCAGGAGAAGAATGACCTGTTGCTACAAGTGCAGTCGGTAAGTTGGATCATTACATCGCACGTATCTGTTTACTATTAATTCCAAAATCAAATTTCTGAGGGTGTGAGTCTCTTTGCATTGGCTTAAAGGAAGCTGAAAACCTCAATGATGCAGAGGAAAGATGTGAGGGGCTCATTAAAGCAAAAATCCAGCTTGAGGCCAAAGCTAAAGAGACAGCTGAGAGACTGGAGGATGAGGAGGAGGTCAACGCTGAGCTGACTGCAAAGAAGAGGAAGCTGGAGGACGAGTGCTCTGAGTTAAAGAAGGACATTGATGACTTGGAGCTCACCTTGGCTAAAGTGGAAAAAGAGAAACATGCCACTGAGAACAAGGTTTGTATAAGTTGCATAAAGCTCTTTGAAGAAAAAAAATAAACCCACTAAAATTATCTTCACAAAATTGTGAATACAGGTTAAAAACCTGGTTGAGGAGATGGCTTCTCAAGATGAGACCATTGCCAAGTTGTCTAAGGAGAAGAAAGCCCTCCAAGAGGCCCATCAGCAGACGCTTGATGATCTGCAGGCAGAGGAAGACAAAGTCAACACTCTGACGAAGGCCAAGTCCAAGCTGGAACAGCAAGTGGACGATGTAAGAAGCTGTATATAAGTCTGGCATTAACTGAAACTAAATGTTTATCTATATGTCAACTTGTACTTATTTATACTCTCCCTGTATGTGGCAGATTGAAGGGTCATTGGAGCAAGAGAGGAAACTCCGTATGGATCTTGAGCGTTCTAAAAGGAAGCTTGAAGGAGATTTGAAACTTGCCCACGAATCCTTAATGGATCTGGAAAACGACAAGCAGCAGTCTGAGGAGAAAATAAAGAAGTATATATTAATGACAGCTTAATAATTTATTACCTATTATTTTCCTGCTATACAGCTCATATATTTCTTTGTCTGGCTGCTAAAGGAGAGACTTTGAAATGAGCCAGCTTTTCAGCAGGATAGAAGATGAGCAGGCACTGAGTATTCAACTTCAAAAGAAAATCAAGGAACTGCAGGTAATGTTTAAATGCTCAATGTGTTGGGTTTTTTTGGAAGGGAAGTTTTGAGATACTTTGTTGGTTATGATTATAGTATTCTTTCAAATGTACATGACTGATGGGGGGACTGACTGAAATTCAAAATCAGTTGTTTTAAATGCTTTATAATTAAATTATAATTTAGAGGTATACAAGTAATTGTTTCTGCTTAACTGAAATTTGACATGCCTTTCTTAGCTGAGGAACAGTTTCATTCAAAGAGAGAAGGGTGAAGATAAATATGATGATTTTTTTAAAGCCATTGAGTCAAAAGTCCCAAATTAAATCTACTATTAAACAACATTTTTTAGTTTGAAATACTACTATATCTGTGATATTTATGCATCACAGGCTCGTATTGAGGAACTAGAGGAGGAGATTGAAGCTGAGCGGGCTGCCCGGGCCAAAGTGGAGAAGCAGAGGTCTGATCTCTCCAGGGAGCTTGAGGAGATCAGTGAGAGGCTTGAAGAAGCTGGTGGAGCAACATCTGTTCAGATCGAGATGAACAAGAAGCGTGAGGCCGAGTTTCAGAAACTGCGCCGTGATCTGGAAGAGTCCACCCTTCAGCATGAGGCCACCTCTGCAGCTCTCCGCAAGAAACAAGCCGACAGCGTGGCAGAGCTGGGAGAACAGATTGATAACCTCCAGAGAGTCAAACAGAAGCTGGAGAAAGAGAAAAGCGAGTACAGGATGGAGATCGATGACCTCGCAAGCAATATGGAGGCCATTGCCAAATCAAAAGTAAAATTCACAAATATTTATTTTATGTAGTTATTGCTGTTGATGTTTTTATCATCTACAGAAATATTGTGGCGGCAGTTTATCAAATTTTTTTCCTAATTTGTGTCCAAAGGCTAACTTGGAGAAAATGTGTCGATCTCTTGAGGATCAGTTGAGTGAATTCAAGTCCAAGAATGACGAACAGATGCGTCAGTTAAATGACATTAATGTTCAAAGATCAAGACTGATGACTGAAAATGGTGAGTGTAGCACCTGTAATGAAGTAATAAAATAACCTCAAATGCATTTTTTCTGAAAATACATTTAAATACAAGCCAAAAATCTCATAAATCTCAAATCAAATATCATACTCAGTAACTTTTTTACATTTCTATTCAGGGGAAATTGGTCATCAGTTGGAGGAAAAGGAGTCTCTTGTTTCACAGCTCACAAGGGGAAAACAGGGTTTTATTCACCAAATCGAGGAGCTGAAAAGGCACCTTGAGGAAGAAGTGAAGGTACTGCAGTTCTCTTTTTTCAATCAATCAATCAAAACAAAGATCAAATGAATTTTTTAATAAACGGACATGGTTTGACACATTATTTATCATGATTCTATTAGGCCAGGAACGCCTTGGCTCATGCTCTTCAGTCCTCTCGTCATGACTGTGACCTGCTCAGAGAGCAGTTTGAGGAGGAGCAGGACGCCAAAGCTGAGCTGCAGCGATCAATGTCCAAGGCTAACAGCGAGGTAGCCCAGTGGCGAACCAAATACGAGACCGACGCCATTCAGCGCACTGAGGAGCTGGAGGAGGCCAAGTAATGAACATTCCTGTATCCAAACTGTTTCCAAATGCATTGATGCTGTGAATCATATCATAAAATGTTTTTGTCCAATTTTTTTAAAGGAAAAAGCTGGCCCAGCGTCTTCAGGATGCAGAGGAATCCATCGAGGCTGTGAACGCTAAATGTGCCTCTCTTGAAAAGACAAAACAGCGACTTCTGGGGGAGGTGGAAGATTTGATGATCGACGTGGAGAGAGCTAATGCTCTGGCTGCCACCCTCGACAAGAAGCAGAGGAACTTTGACAAAGTTAGATGTTAATTTTATTGTTGTGATGGACATCTGTGTAGGATAGGGTGACAGAAAACACTAACACTTTGTTTCATTCATCTTCAGATTCTTGCTGAGTGGAAGCAGAAGTTTGAGGAAAGCCAAGCAGAGCTGGAGGGATCTCTAAAGGAGGCTCGGGGTTTGAGTACAGAGATCTTTAAATTGAAAAACTCATATGAGGAAGCTCTGGACCACCTGGAGACCCTGAAGAGGGAGAACAAGAACCTGCAACGTAAGACAAAACATCAGTACACTCTTAATTAATTATGTGAAAAATTCTAAATTGAGTCCCACTCAAAACATTGGCGCATGGGGAACGAATGTAAACTGTTCTGTTAAATATTCGATCCTCTGGACCTTAAGAATGAGGTATATATCAGTAAATATATAATAAATAATAAATGCAGCAGTATCAATAGTACAATTATACTACAAAACATTCTATAAAAAGTAATATTAATGTGACTCTTTTTCCAACAGAGGAAATCACAGATTTGACTGAACACATTGCTGAATCAGGAAAGACAATTCATGAGCTGGAAAAAGGGAAGAAGGCAGCAGAAAATGAGAAAGCAGAGATCCAGACTGCCCTGGAGGAGGCAGAGGTTCTTAAAATGACTAATTTGCCAAGAAATATCCAGGAAAAAAAACTTTAAGGATGAACTCTGAACATTTCCATCTCCCTGTTAATGTTGTAGGCTACACTGGAACACGAAGAAACAAAGATAATTCGGATCCAGCTGGAGCTCACTCAGGTGAAAAATGAAGTTGACAGAAAGCTTGCAGAGAAGGATGAGGAGATGGAGCAGATCAAGAGGAACAGCCAGAGGGTTATTGAGACCATGCAGAGCACTTTGGATGCTGAAATCAGGAGCAGGAATGATGCCCTGAGAATCAAGAAGAAGATGGAGGGAGATCTCAATGAGATGGAGATTCAGCTGAGCCATGCTAACCGCCAGGCAACTGAAGCCCAGAAGCAGCTGAGGAACGTTCAGGGTCAGCTTAAGGTACAATCACTGAAGGGTCATTTTTCATGATGGTTCCTCGATATCTCTTTTGCCTCACAATCAATGTTTTATGACCCAGGATGCACAACTGCACCTTGATGACGCTATCAGAGGTCAGGATGAAATGAGAGAGCAGGTGGCCATGTTGGAGCGCAGGAACAACCTGATGTTGGCTGAGATCGAGGAGCTGAGAGCTGCGCTGGAGCAGACAGAGAGAAGCCGCAAACTGGCGGAGCAGGAGCTGGTTGATGCCAGCGAGCGTGTGGGACTGCTGCACTCTCAGGTATATTTACATTAGTTCAAATAATGCCAAGACAATTTAATAAATGTAAAAAAAAAAGAAGAAAGTCTGGTAACCTGATCATATATTTTCCTTTTAGAACACAAACCTCATAAACACCAAAAGAAAGTTGGAAGCTGACCTCATTCAGATCCAAGGTGAGGTGGAAGATTCCGTCCAGGAAGCAAGAAATGCTGAAGACAAGGCCAAGAAGGCCATCACTGATGTGAGCTATGTTTCTGTATTTGAAGATGCTCTCAGGGGCTTAAATTCCACCAAGTTTAACTTTAAACATTCATCCCTTTGTCATTCTTGAGATATTATAGCAGTTTCATTGTAGTCCCTTGGTTTTAAATAAAGACTCTCGACTTCTTTTGTTTTTGCCTGATAAAAACAAAAGAAGTCTCTTGGTATATCTACCTCTAATTAGATGACATTCCTAGTGGAAAATATCGAAAGAAATAATTGTTTTCATGCAAACTGAAGCTGGGATGATTTAGACTTAGAATCTAGAATTGGGTCTTGTTTGCCTTGGACAGTCAGCTTATTTTTCTTTCTTAAAATTACTCTATGTTTAGGCTGCCATGATGGCAGAAGAGTTGAAGAAGGAACAGGACACCAGCGCTCATTTGGAGAGGATGAAGAAGAACCTGGAGGTTACAGTGAAGGACCTGCAGCACCGCCTGGATGAAGCTGAGAATTTGGCCATGAAGGGTGGCAAGAAGCAGCTCCAGAAGCTGGAGGCCAGAGTAGGAAGAAAATATTTATGTTTTGTTTTAGCTTTAGGATAAATGGCTGACTTTAATTTAAAGGTCTCTAAAACCCCTTACAATGAACCATCTAGGCATTATAGACAGACATGGATATATCTAATGGGATATTCATCACACGCTGCTCACTTACCAATATATTGTAACCCTCAAAAAAACATAAATCTAATGAAAACAGAACTATCAATACTGACCTTACTTAAATGATTGGACTATTTCCTTCTTACTCAAATTTATTTACCTAACAAGCAAGTTAGAAATTGATTATAGTACTTATCCGTTCAAAGATGTTCACTTCTAAAGCTATGAACTATGTCCATGTTAATTCCAAGGTACGAGAGCTTGAGGGTGAAGTCGAGGCTGAGCAGAAACGTGGAGCTGAAGCTGTGAAAGGCCTCCGCAAGTACGAACGGAGAGTGAAGGAATTGACTTACCAGGTACAGAGATCCAAAACAATTACATCTGAAAATGAAATGAATCAGCTGTCATTCAAGTGAATGTGAAACAGTATCCATACTTCTCACTGGTACTGTAAATCACTGCATTAGTGATTTACAGTACCTGTTATTTATGCTAGATGTAGAATATTTCCCAGACCTCTAGAGGGCATACATTACTGTCTAGCAGTGCTCCACATGCTGAGGAAATATAGAGTAAGTATAGAGCTATAAATAAACATCCAACATGTTTGGAATTCTTAACAGCTTTTCACTGTGAAAAACGGGAACAAGGAAAGCCTCTGGAATGTAGCACTTAGTTCTCACAAGGGATTGATTGATAGGGATGGCAGGGTTGCTACAGATACTAACCAGGTTGTGCAGAAAAATGTATACTTCTCTGCTGAAGGGCACTAATTTACATATCTGTTATTTGTTGCCCATTAGGTTTTCCTCGGTGTTGTAAGTCTTTTTCAGTGGCTTCACCATAGAAGCTGTAGGAAATGTGTTGTAGTTTTTGATGATGCACTTCAAACATGATGGGATTATTGTTAGAATTAATCTCAAACAAAATATGCTGTGTACCGCCTCTAGACTGAGGAAGACAAGAAGAATATTGTCCGACTGCAGGATCTGGTGGACAAGCTGCAGCTGAAAATGAAGTCCTACAAGCGACAGGCTGAGGATGCTGTGAGTGTGACATATTTGGCACTTTCAACGCAAACATCAATATCAAGCCAATTACACCCTTTGCATACTAGGGAACTTGACAGCATCAATATGTCTTTTTTGTCTCAAATAATTCCTGAATTGTTAAAAACCTCCCTTCTTTAACATTGTGTTTCGCAGGAGGAGACGTCCAACACTCACCTGTCCAGGTTTAGGAAGGTGCAACATGAGATGGAGGAGGCTGAGGAGCGTGCTGACATCGCTGAGACTCAGGTCAACAAGTTGCGAGCCAAAAGCCGTGAACTTGGCAGGGTGTGTATTTATTTTCTTACTGTCATTCAGTACAGTAAGAAAAGCAAATTCAATGTTTTCAAGAATGTATCCTCAGAGTCTGTAACCACTAACCTCTCTCTGTCTCTCTCTATTTAAAGGGAAAGGAGGCTGAAGAATAAGTGTCATTCTTTACCAGACACAGTGCAAGAAATCATACAATATGATGTTTTTGTCTGATGTATCAAATGTGTCATAACAAAGAAATAAAGTTGCAAGTAACTCAATGAAGCAGTTGGTGTCAATTACATTTTAAATAAATACAGGCATTACAGGCAACAAAGTTGAAATCTAATGTTAAAACCAGGTCAAGTACATGGACAAGTAACAATATTTCCACACAAATCAGAAAAATGTCTGTGTGCATTGTCATTCATTTTATTGATTATCCTTTATCGTAGTCAATAAGTCTGTTGTCAGTTCTACACTAAAATACAAATTTTGGTATGCCTTCTGCATTGAGTGAAAATCTCTTCCACAGTCACAAATTAAATCTAATACATGTGAGCAGTCGGGCGCCTGTTATCACATAAAAGTCCTCCAGGTTACAATAACTGCAAATCTTATCCTTGTGGTGATAATGTTACTTGTGACCCCACAGTTTTTTTATGTTCTACAAAACACGTGTCTTCGCCGTGTCAGGCTGTGTGACCCGGCGATGAAAATAGACCAATTATGGGACAACATGTACAAGCACAGTGGTAATGTCTTCAGTACACTATGCTGTGGGATCACACCAATCAGCCATATTAATACTGATTTTATATTATGGGTATTGGTATAGCGAACAAATCTAAAGACATTCTGAATTTTTTTTGGTGTGTCCAAAAGTGAAATGATCTACAAGCAGGATGAAGTAGTATTAGTAGCAATTTGATGATAAAGCAATGCATATATGTAAAAAAAAGTTTTTGGGTGGTTTTATCAGTGAGTGGACAAGAGCCAAATTGCTGAAGCAAAATATAAATCCAACCGAAGTGTCGCAAAAAGTATCGGGAGGAGGAAAAACAGAAGCCCTCAGACAGCTTTATGTAACATGATAATATATATATGAAAATAAATAATTCTCTCTATTCAAAGGTATTATAATACTGCCTATACAGGTCTTGTTCTTCATCAATGTCTGGTTACACTGCAGTGTTGAGCATGGAGGAAGATCTCAATGACAGTAGTACATTATAATTCTTTGAGTATTTCAATTGGTCAGATATTTAAATAATTTAATCAGCTGAATTATAACATTCCAATCCGTTTATTTTCCTCTAATAAGCTATTGTGGTCCGAAAATACATCTACCACGACTGACCACATTAAACGCTCCAGTTTGTTTCCCTTTTTTTTTGATAAGAATTCCTTTACTGAATTTTCATTTGTCATTCTAGTATCATCCTTTTTTGAATTTCAGTATTTTTGGTGTTGAATTAAACAAAAGTGGGTGTTTATTCTTTTTTTATTATCAGTCATTCTTTTAATTTAGATTTATTTATCTGGTTTCAAATATGTCTCATCAGAGTAATCTCAGTGCTGCTGCAGCAGAAATCAGAAGTATTAAGAATGAATATTAAGTAAAAAATTTTACTTTAATACATTGCTGTAAGCAGTAGTAGTCCCATGTGTTATATTTGAAACTGCATTCACAATTGAGAGTCGTAAATAAGTGCCCTTTTGTCTAGCAGAGAACTAAGATCACGAAGGAAGTGTTTTATATCAAAGGTTGTTTCAGAATAAGAAACAAAGCTGTGACCAATCACTGAGCTCAGACAGCATTGCTGAGGAGACATCTATATTTGTATTTCTTCCAAATAAGAACACTCAGGAACATAAGTGATCAAGTATCACATTTTTATTGAATATATACGCCTATTTTGTAGGGTGTGAAGTCCTCAGTATTTAGCTTCTAACTCCCCCGCCCCGTCAGTGTCATCTTTCAACAAGGAAAGAATGCAATCTACTACACATCATACAACATGATACCCTCCTTGCCGCATATGGGGAACAAACACTTGACTTAAAGAAGGTCAAACTACAAGCCTGGCCTTGTTTTCACTTCATCTGTCAGGACACACAGTCCAGCAAGACCATTTAAAGAAAAGGTTTAAAAATACATCTGCACCCTTGAGACAACACAAGTGCCCGTCCCGAAAAACCTGCAGACACAAATCCTATCACCTGTTCACCACCGATTCCCCTTCGGACAATAGAGCTGTAACCAACAGCTATAGAGCTTACTCTTTCAATATCATATAATATGGCACACCTTTCGAGCACCAGGTGTAGGAAGGGAGCTGCTGGAATAGGTGATATAGGAGGGTCAAGACCATGAAACAAGAGTGGTTTGACCTGCACTTAAAGCCTCCTGTCCTTTTACTTTTAACAACATAGAGCGGAGATTGGAAGGTAAAGATCTGACCCCAGAACTGACCGGTTATACTGTCAGAATGCAGGGGTGTAACCTCAACTGCATAGGAAATGAAAAGTAATGGTTCCAAAATGCTTGAAACAAAGATAAAAAGTTGGTCAAAGGAGAGGCAGGAGAAAACATTATGCTTAAAATATTAAAATCAGCTGAGAGTGATAAACGGATGAATTAAATGTGTTGACTTAAGGTTCATCCTTTTACTCAGAGCCATCTATCCTAAAAGGGAAATTGTACAGGATACACAATACACCAAATGGGCCACATGGAATATATTTCGGGAAATATTTGTTGAGTGCTGCGTTTCAAGTAAGAGGTCTGAAAGATTCAATATATGTTTGTCACATCATTTTTATGTTTTTTTTGTTTTGTTTTTTCAGTTTTTACATATAAAAAATTTTCTGATAAGGTTTCACAGCACAAAAAACATTTCCTAACTTGTTTAATAGGATGAATATAATTTTGCTCAAAATATATTGTCAGAAGGTTAAATGTAATAATCAAAGTATTTGAAGAGCTTAAGAAAGCGCTTAGATTATTAGTGACAGTTTTGTCATTACTTTTCTTATAGGTCAAAACAAATTATGTGACGAAATATTGTAGAATAATTTCTAATTTTTTTTTTTTTAAAAACCCATTTTAGTCTCAATGCTAATACTCTAAATGAGAAATGAAAAAATAGTTACATTCTTTATCACCAAATGTTGTTTCTATTTAATTGGAAACGCTTCTGAGCTTCTCAAATTAAACACTAGTTTAATCTGTATTATTTTCCATGACTATACTCAAATTAAGCACATCAGTGGTATAAAACTAGAAAATACATGTAAATTTGATCAGACTTGTATTTCTGTCTGATAAAACGCTTATTTGTGAAACTAGTTCTGATAATAGTCTTTGATGCAGCAGAGACAGTGTGATGTGTTCACAATATTAGATTTCAGATACAATCCAGAATGCGACCGACCTTTGACCTCCCCTAGACCCAGCCAGACAAACCCTTTTAGGATGGACATGTCTGTCATCGGTCTGAGCTCCAGGATGTTCACACTCTCATAAACAACAACAAAAATCAGACCAGTCAATTACTAAATATTCTCATTTGTTAGAGACTGAAGGATAACATGAAAATCAAACTTCAGACTGTTATTAAGAAATTCAAGTGAAAGATTATTAGAAACCCAACACTCTTTTATCTCTAAACAGCTGCCTAGATGTCTTACTTTAATAGAATCCGTCCAGGTCATTTAAAATCAGGTTTATTACAAGCCTCTCAAATTCATTGTGAGCAGGCTCAAATACATTTAAGGTGACATTTTTTTGACTTTATGTGGTTCAAGGACAAGTTTATTTGTTTGGCACAACTTCAAACAAGCTTCACGGGATCATATTCACACTATTGAAAGGAGAGAAGAGCAAAAGACAGAAATAGAAAATAAACAACAAATTGGAAACATACTTATTAAACAGAAATGTATGACCCAGACTAAATATGTGCTGGGATGCTTTATGTACAGAAATAGATGCAATCCTCACCTTTCTGTTTTATCAAGTCTATAGAGCTGAAGGGACCTCAATTATTTCTCAGTATTTACAAAATTTCTTTGAAATAATTTGTACTTAGTCTAACAACCGGACATTTTTTCTTGGACTGGTTTGAAAAAAATCGAAGATCACAGCATTTAGAGGAGTGGAAGTAGTTAAAATTAAATAAATTATTACTTTTCCCGTGTGTCATTTTTTGACACCTTAATTAGTGTTTGTGTCAGTGAGACTGTATTTTTTGTAATCTTGTTACAATGTCACTAGTGGTTGACTTACTCAGATCATTTTGACTCTGGCAGGTGTTATCATTAAAAGCAGTGCAGTGATGATATCTTCTTACCAGATTAAAGTAATGACGCCATACTCACAGAATGTACTTTCCAGTTTTTCGATTAGATAATTATTTTTAAAAAATGAGATCAGTTGATAATATTCTTTGCCAAAAAGAGAAGAAAAAAAAAGCAGTAGTATCTGGTAAAAATTATATAAAAGTAATTAAAGTTCTTGATGGCCTCTCCTATTTGGGGAATCCTCCTCATGTCATACCAGATACATAAATATCTCACTAGAAGAACAACAGCAGAGGAAATTATAGTTCTATAAATACAAGTGTTGTTGCTATTTCAATTGTCTGTCCTCTGCACAGAACAAATCTAATTAAGATGGGATTTCATAAATGCAGCGAGTGTGTCCACTATCATGAGGTATCACCATTTCCACAGGTTCTTAGGTGAGCAACTGTTTGACCCAATCCTGTTCCTTTGTCACAGGAAAGACTTGCTGGGTTTCTACAATAGAATAACAGTGACATATGAGAAGTCCTCCACGGCTAAAGTCGGATCCTCCACAGTGCCAATGTGCATTAAAGAGATTATTGTAAAGACCAGAACAATGTCTGAACTTCAATGACCATACACCTGCCAAAACAATATATAATACAAGGTTGGAAAATGCTGTGATCTATTTATAAACTTCTATGTGTTCATACACGACTGTTCCTTGTGTAGCAACATTAGTCTTCCAATAATATAGTTTACAGTGAGCCAATTCTTTTTTTTTAATGTATTCCCAAAGGACATTTATTGGTTCTATTTAAAACAATTCATACTGATATAGTGGGAAAAGTATCATATGAACCCTCAACACTTGATAAATCCAACTTAATCTGGCGATGACACCAATAATAAGCTTTTGTCATTGCAACACACTAATTACCCAAAGTGACTTCTGTCATTTAATTAACACTCATTGCATTTATTTCCAATTTAAATTCTTGTCATTGTCTGAAACTTAATATTGAGAAAGTGTTTCCTCTGCCGTTAACTGTGACAAAAGATGTAATATATCACACCAGAGGTGATCATACGCTATGAAAGAGCATTAACAGGAATGACCAAATAAAGGAAGTCATGCCTACAGAGTGAAGACGGATCCCGCTATATAAGAAAGGAGGCTGGACACCCCAAGGACTGACAGGCGAGCAGTCAAGGTGAGTGAGTAGGAGTCTTTTATTAGCAGAAGGAAAACCAGCAGCTTAATGAACAATGCATGACATGACCATTCACTGCCAGACAACACAGAGAGAATACAGAATTGTTGTCTTAATATCAGGACCGGTGCTGTAAGTTCATTTTTTCATATCATTAACTGTTCTTTGTTATTTTTTTCAGAAACTCATTAAACCAACAATATCTGCTCTTCTGAAGACAGGGAAGACGGTAATTTCGGCACTTTAACCCCTTTCTATAATTCCTTTCAGTCATTTTAAAACAATAGGATTTAGTGCATCCGTCTCTATTAGTGATGTCTAAATTCTAAAATAGAAAAATGTTATTAAGACCATTGTTTTGTGTTGTTGCTACTCACCTTTCATGACAAAGTGTGATAGTAACAAAAATGAGGTGCATGTAAGACTTCAAAGTATCAGCAAAGATTATGTATAGTTAATAGGAAATGTGATGTCAGTTTTACCAAACCCTACCATTGTTTTTAACATTTTCATTTATTTTGCATGAAAGATATGGGATATAAACATTTATATAATTTCTCATATTTTCTTAATTGAATTCACCACATTTGCCAAATTTTATTTTATTTAGTAGTAATACAGCATCATGGGCGAACATGAAAAGAAACCCATGACTGGGAATTATAACTGCTATCCTGTTTCTACTTTCTTTCAGTAATAGGTCATCATGAGTGGAGACACGGATATGGAGTGTTTTGGCCCGGCGGCCATTTACCTCCGTAAAACAGAAAAAGAGAGAATGGAGGCTCAGAACACTCCCTTTGATGCCAAAACAGCATTCTTTGTGGTTGAACCCCACGAGATGTATCTCAAGGGGAAACTTGTCAGCAGGGACGGTGCCAAAGTCACCGTGGAGACTCTCTGTGGAAAGGTTAGTGTGATTGCAGTGGAATGAAAAAAATGTTATAAATCACTTTTATTTCCTGCACCGACATAGTAGCCAAAACTTTGGACAAATCTGTGAGGTCAAACTTATGTTCCACTGGATGAAATTTTCTCTGTTTCAATCAAAAAAAACAAAAAAAAATAATATTTTATTTTTTAAAAAAGAAAAAGGTTTCCTGCATAGAGCACATGATGCGTCCCTGGACAAATATGTTCAGCATTATTACAATCTCTCTGCAAGAAAATCTTAGAGGAAATAAAACAGATTTTAAACAGGTCTTAGACTGATCTTTTGTCATTCTTTTATCAAATGTAACCTGTGGCTGTCACACACATAATAATTTATAATGACCAGTTTGCTCGTTCCTGTCCCTAAAACAGACAATCACTGCGAAGGATACTGAAATCTTTCCCATGAACCCTCCAAAGTACGACAAGATTGAGGACATGGCCATGATGACCCACCTCAGTGAGGCGACTGTGCTGTATAACCTCAAAGAGCGTTATGCAGCATGGATGATCTACGTAAGATCAGATTTCAATTGGAATAACACTTGTAATACAGTAAATGCAATATTCACTGCAAGCCCAAATGCAACATTCTATTCTTCTTCTTCTTATAACAGACCTACTCAGGCCTGTTCTGCGTCACAGTGAACCCCTACAAGTGGCTCCCAGTGTATGACTCAGTGGTTGTCCAAGGATACAGGGGCAAAAAGAGGATTGAGGCTCCACCCCACATCTTCTCCATCTCTGATAATGCCTATCAGTTCATGCTCACTGGTGTGTTTACGAGAGTGACTAACATTATTTCAATACAAAAACATCATCATTTTAAGAGAGTAAAGGATTTACAAGATATTGTAAATCCACATCAACGCCGACAGACTAAATAATGTACACAGAGCAGAATATTAAATGATCAATTATTTAAATAATATGAGCATTTCTTTCTTTTTACAGATCGTGAGAATCAGTCCATCCTTATCACGTAAGTTATGCCATAATTTAACACAAATTATTAATACAGTGTAAAAAAATCCTGATATACAAATGACTGTTTGTGGAAGAAAAGTCACAGCAAACTAAAGTAATTATATTCTACAAAACATAAAGAACAGTAATATGAACTGGATGGCGTGCACTATATCACAACTGTGATCAAGAGTATTTGTCAATGCTTGTTCCCTTTACTTAAAGAAAATGTTTCTGGTGCTAATTCTGTTTTTTACGCCTTAAGAGGAGAATCCGGTGCAGGAAAGACTGTAAACACTAAACGTGTCATCCAGTACTTTGCGACAATCGCAGTGGCTGGAGGAAAGAAAACAGAAAATGTTCCTGGAAAAATGCAGGTAAATTAAAAAAGCATCAACAATTCTGGTGCTGATTGACGGATCAGTGTATGAATCATTTGTTTTGACTTTTTTTCTGAATGAAGGGGTCTTTGGAAGATCAAATCATTGCAGCCAATCCCCTTCTAGAGGCTTATGGCAATGCCAAAACTGTGAGGAATGACAACTCATCCCGCTTTGTGAGTGTTTGTTAAATTGAAACCTTTGGAACAACTTCAGAATGCATGAAGTTATGATTCTAATCAACAGTTTTCTCTTTAATAGGGTAAATTCATCAGAATCCATTTTGCAACAAGTGGGAAGCTGGCCTCAGCAGATATTGAAACATGTAAGGCTAGAATGATAAAGCAGATACCACAGTTATTTGCACGTTGTTTTTGCTTATTCGGCTCATTGATCAGGACTAACTGGTGTCTGTGTGATTGACAGATCTGCTGGAGAAGTCTAGAGTGACGTTCCAGCTGTCAGCTGAGAGGAGCTACCACATCTTCTACCAGATCATGACAGGCCACAAACCTGAGCTGATAGGTTTGTGATTTCATCACATTCTTATTTCATAGAATACATACATACGTTGTGTCTGTACAATGATATACAATATTTATATCTTTCAGAGGGCCTGCTCATCACCACCAACCCGTATGACTTTCACATGATCAGTCAGGGTGAAATCACTGTCAAGAGTATAAATGACATTGAAGAGTTCATCGCCACTGATGTAAGAAAAATACCAAATCAACACCCTACAATGAAACTCTATGCTTGAAGGAATCTTCTCTTTAACTTCCTCAAAACGTGTGACTTTATTGTCTCTGAATTTTCACAGACTGCCATTGACATCCTGGGCTTCACTGCAGAAGAGAAGATCAGCATGTACAAACTGACCGGAGCTGTGATTCATCATGGGAACATGAAGTTCAAGCAGAAACAGCGTGAAGAGCAGGCTGAGCCTGATGGCACCGAGGGTATGCCACATTTTGCATAACCTTTAAATGTAGTGAAACATGATTAATTTCATTGTTTTCTCTATGTTTTTCTCTATCTGATCTCTCCCTTTCTCTGTGTTACAGTTGCTGATAAAATCTCATACCTCATGGGCCTGAACTCAGCTGACCTATTGAAGGCTTTGTGCTATCCAAGGGTTAAAGTAGGAAATGAGTTTGTGACTAAGGGTCAAACTGTGCCTCAGGTAAAATGTTCACATACAGTCCAATGATATTCATCAAAGCTCAAAAATCAGTTCAATCAAAACTTTGAGTCAGACTATTGTTCACTGTTACAACATTCTTATAGAAGTTGTATTATTGTTATCTCTTTGAAACAGGTCAACAATTCTGTCATGGCTCTCTGCAAGTCGGTCTATGAGAAAATGTTCTTGTGGATGGTTGTCAGAATTAATGAGATGTTGGACACAAGGCAGCCCAGGCAATTCTTCATTGGCGTGCTCGACATTGCTGGATTTGAAATCTTTGATGTAAGTGTGGTTACGAAAATTCTTGTGACATTGGCGGTTACAAATGAGTATTAGATTACTCAACATTCATATTGTTGTAATCAGTACAACAGTTTGGAGCAGCTGTGCATCAACTTCACCAATGAAAAACTGCAACAGTTTTTCAACCACCACATGTTTGTCCTGGAGCAAGAGGAGTACAAGAAAGAGGGAATTGAATGGGAGTTCATTGACTTTGGTATGGACTTGGCCGCCTGCATTGAGCTGATTGAGAAGGTGAGTGGATAAGTTCTATGCACTAACATAGAAAACTACCTGATGAATCTACAGCTATTAAATATTAATTTCTTCATGACAGCCAATGGGCATCTTCTCCATCCTTGAGGAGGAGTGCATGTTCCCCAAGGCAACAGATGTGACCTTCAAGAACAAACTGTATGACCAGCATCTTGGTAAAACAAAGTCATTTGAGAAGCCAAAGCCAGCCAAAGGCAAAGCTGAGGCTCACTTCTCACTGGTGCACTATGCTGGCACTGTTGATTACAACATTTCTGGCTGGCTGGACAAGAACAAAGACCCCCTGAACGACTCAGCCGTTCAGCTATACCAGAAATCCTCAGTCAAACTGTTGGCCTTCCTGTATGCATCCCACGCCGCATCAGAAGGTACAACCTGTTTTCACTCTCTTCACCTCTCTCTTTAAAAATTAATGAAATTAATCTTTTTCCTCTATTTTTTTTTCCTGACAGCTGAGGGTGGTGGTGGTAAGAAAGGTGGCAAGAAGAAAGGTGGTTCCTTTCAGACCGTATCTGCATTATTTAGAGTAAGATATGGAAACATCTCCAGCAATAACTGCATTAATTTAATACATTTTGCTTATTTGTTGCCTTGTTTAATCCTCCAGGAAAATTTAGGCAAGCTTATGACGAATCTGAGGAGCACACATCCCCATTTTGTGCGATGCCTGATTCCCAATGAATCAAAGACACCTGGTATGTGTCAATGTTTGAATTAATAAAGATAGTTTCAATCAATTTTACGAATGCTATTGCTGTTTAATGTCTCACAGGTCTCATGGAAAACTTCCTAGTCATCCACCAGCTGAGGTGTAATGGTGTGCTGGAAGGTATCAGGATCTGCAGGAAAGGCTTCCCCAGCAGAATCCTCTATGGTGACTTCAAGCAGAGGTAGTAGAAATGTAACTTTGACAGTCGTTTAAAAGTATTTACAATCTATAGGCTATTCTAGCTAGATAATGGAATTAAATCACTACTTTCAGATACAAAGTCTTGAATGCTAGTGTCATCCCTGAGGGACAGTTCATCGATAACAAGAAGGCCTCAGAGAAACTTCTGGGATCCATTGATGTGGACCACACTCAGTACAAATTTGGTCACACCAAGGTAACATGAAAACTCCAACGACAAGGATGTTTGCAAAGAGTTTTAAATTCCATTAGTATCAATAATTAGGATTCTTGACCCTCAGGTGTTTTTCAAAGCCGGTCTCCTGGGAACTCTTGAGGAGATGAGAGATGAAAAGCTGGCCGAGTTGGTTACAATGACTCAGGCTGTCTGCAGAGGTTTCCTCATGAGGCGCGAGTTTGTCAAGATGATGGAGAGAAGGTAATCCTGCCTTTCCCATGATTCTAGATCTTTCAGAAACATTGGCTCTTAAATTTGCTGATAATCTTTGAGCATCTCGACAACAATTAAATGCTCCGACAAAAAGAAGAAAAAAAGAATCCAGTGTCTGCAGCTGTCACAGGCACTACCAATTATCTCTACCAGATAGAACTAAAGTCATGGAAATAGTTAATGTTCACTATGTTCTTGTTAGGTGTGTATTTGTTATGAGTTGGTTGGATATGTTTAGACATGAAAATGATGCAGTACTCTATCACAACTGCAGCTAGGCTATAGGTTGGACATTTGAAAGGCACTCATTTAGAATTGAAAATCTTTCGAACAACCCTGATACAAAGAGCAAGCTCTGAGGAAGCTTCACTGGCTGACCCATTCTCAAATACCACACAGCCACAGTAGTGAGCAGTAAGCTTTCTGGGCCAATAAATGAGCCGCCATATTTAGGAAGTGCACAATTCAGAGAATCGACTTTGCGGGGAGGCCAGATTCTAGGTTTGTCTTACCGATTGCTCCAATCTTTCAAACTCCTGATTTAAAGGTGGTAACCTTATATACAAAATGATATCTAACTGCATAATAACTGAATAAATTTTTTTTCTTCATCAGAGACGCCATCTTCGCCATCCAGTACAACATTCGTTCATTTATGAATGTCAAAACCTGGCCATGGATGAAGCTGTACTTCAAGATTAAGCCTCTGCTGAAGAGTGCTGAGACAGAAAAAGAGATGGCGCAAATGAAAGAAGACTTTGAGAAAACCAAAGAAGACCTAACAAAGGCGCTGGCTAGGAAGAAAGAACTGGAAGAGAAGATGGTTTCTCTGCTTCAAGAGAAGAATGACCTGTTGCTGCAAGTGCAGTCGGTAAGTTGGATCATTACATCGCACGTACCTGTTCGCTATTTATTCCACATCAAATGCCTGAGGGTGTGAGTCTCTTTGCATCGGCTTTAAGGAATCTGAAAACCTCAGTGATGCAGAGGAAAGATGTGAGGGGCTCATCAAAGCAAAAATCCAGCTTGAGGCCAAATTCAAAGAGACAGCTGAGAGACTGGAGGATGAGGAGGAGGTCAATGCTGAGCTGACTGCAAAGAAGAGGAAGCTGGAGGACGAGTGCTCTGAGTTAAAGAAGGACATTGATGACTTGGAGCTCACCTTGGCTAAAGTGGAAAAAGAGAAACATGCCACGGAGAACAAGGTTACAGTAAAAACCTTTAATCATGTTTCCACTTGTGCACAATAAAACTTTTTGTTCATTAAAATACCTATCAACTTTTATAGGTCAAAAATCTTACAGAGGAGATGGCTTCTCAAGATGAGACCATTGCCAAGTTGTCTAAGGAGAAGAAGGCCCTCCAAGAGGCCCATCAGCAGACGCTTGATGATCTGCAGGCAGAGGAAGACAAAGTCAACACTCTGACGAAGGCCAAGTCCAAACTTGAACAGCAAGTGGACGATGTGAGTAGGCTAAATGAAAGATTTCTTTACATTTTCCTGAAAAAAAAGTATATTTCTTGTTTTATTTTAATGTATAAGTCTTGATTGAGTTGGAGTTGCATTGTTGAAAATCTATTAAAAATCGCAACAACATATATACATTGGTTGAAGAGACATCTATTTTGTTGACAGCTTGAAGGTTCCCTGGAGCAAGAGAAGAAGCTCCGTATGGATCTTGAGCGAGCGAAGAGAAAGTTTGAAGGGGATCTCAAACTGGCTCAGGAATCGATAATGGATTTGGAGAATGACAAGCAGCAGTCTGATGAGAAAATAAAAAAGTAAAAATAAAAAACAAAGCCACCCATTCATCTGTGTACCTATTTCTAGGAAATTATTTAATTGGAGGTACTATATAGATTCCATTCAATAATGGATTAATTGATTCTGCTCCCATCAGGAAGGACTTTGAGACAAGCCAGCTCCTGTGTAAGATTGAGGATGAGCAGTCTCTTGGAATACAGCTACAGAAAAAGATCAAAGAACTCCAGGTATTACTGTGAGCATTTGCCAAAAAGCAGCATTCAAATATCTTGAGTGATTTCAATTTCACCTATGTGTGTTTAAGGCTCGTATTGAGGAACTAGAGGAGGAGATTGAGGCTGAACGGGCTGCCCGGGCCAAAGTGGAGAAGCAGAGGTCTGATCTCTCCAGGGAACTTGAGGAGATCAGTGAGAGGCTTGAAGAAGCTGGTGGAGCAACATCTGTTCAGATCGAGATGAACAAGAAGCGTGAGGCCGAGTTTCTGAAGCTGCGCCGTGATCTGGAAGAGTCCACCCTTCAGCATGAGGCCACTTCTGCAGCTCTCCGCAAGAAACAAGCCGACACCGTGGCAGAGCTGGGAGAACAGATTGATAACCTCCAGAGAGTCAAACAGAAGCTGGAGAAAGAGAAAAGCGAGTACAGGATGGAGATTGATGACCTCGCAAGCAATATGGAGTCTTTTGCCAAATCCAAGGTTTAGAATGCTTAATATTTACACAGGAAGAAGAAATATATAGCTTATATAAAATATCAATAAATGTTTTGTTCTTCTAGTCAAACCTTGAAAAACTGTCCAGGACTTTGGAAGATCAACTGAGTGAGATCAAATCCAAGAATGATGAAAATGTCCGTCAGCTAAATGACTTGAGTGCACAGAGAGCAAGACTTCAAACTGAAAACGGTAAAAAACATTATGTTTTGGATGCCATTTTGATTTGGGTAATCAAAAAAATACATTATAATCTCTTCAACATGAGGCTGATTGGTAAAAGTTGCAACATCATAAAGAAACTAATTTCAGTCATTTGACACTTATTAATAATTTATAATTCTTGGGTGTGGTTTACTTTGTTCAGCTTTGTGTTTACAGTTTGGGAACTTCTTATACGTATCATGGCTTGACGCAAAAAACATTCTGTACATTCATGAACACAATGATATGCCAATAGATGCAATCCAGAAAACAGATTTTTTTTTTCTATCAACATGACTTCCAAGCAGCAACATTTATTGCGCAATAGTGTTAAATTAATTGATGGAGTTCTGTTTTCACTGAGTGCATTGATATCTTCGATTAGGTGAAAGTACACGTCAGCTGGAGGAGAAAGAAGCTCTTGTTTCTCAGCTAACAAGAGGCAAGCAGGCTTACACTCAGCAGATTGAGGAGCTGAAGAGGCACATTGAGGAGGAAGTTAAGGTGAGGTAGTCTGTTACACCAGATGAATGATTTCAGAGGATAAGTCCAACAGGTATTGGAATCCAATATTAATCATGTGCTCATTTGGATCATAGGCCAAGAACGCCCTGGCTCATGCTGTTCAGTCCTCTCGTCATGACTGTGACCTGCTCAGAGAGCAGTATGAGGAGGAGCAGGAAGCCAAAGCTGAGCTGCAGCGTGCCCTGTCCAAGGCTAACAGCGAGGTAGCCCAGTGGAGAGCCAAATACGAGACTGACGCCATTCAGCGCACTGAGGAGCTGGAGGAGGCCAAGTAATGAACAGTCCTGCATTCACACTTTTTTCCAAATGCATTGATTCTGTGAATCCTATCATAAAATGTTTTTGTTCAATTTTTTTAAAAGGAAAAAGCTGGCCCAGCGTCTTCAGGATGCAGAGGAATCCATCGAGGCTGTGAACGCTAAATGTGCCTCTCTAGAAAAGACAAAACAGAGACTGCAGGGTGAAGTGGAAGATCTGATGATCGACGTGGAGAGAGCTAATGCTATGGCTGCTAACCTTGACAAGAAGCAGAGGAACTTTGATAAAGTTAGAATTTTTCTTCAAACAAGTAGTTTTGACTGCTAACAAGTGTTAATAAAAAAACACATTTCTTTGTTGTGCTTTCAGGTTCTTGCAGAGTGGAAACAAAAGTATGAGGAGAGCCAGTCAGAGCTGGAAGGAGCTCAAAAAGAAGCCCGCTCTCTCAGCACTGAGATGTTCAAGCTCAAAAATTCTTATGAAGAATCTCTGGACCAACTGGAGACTCTGAAGAGGGAGAACAAGAACCTGCAACGTATGACCTTTCATTCTGTTTTCCTCAGCTACAGATACAGATTATCCTCTAAATGCCAAATCAAATCACCCGATCTAGCTCAATCAGAGAATTGTTTTTACATAACCTAGTATTCTAAAATTAATAATTCATCTGCTCCAACAGAGGAGATTTCAGACCTAAGTGAACAACTGGGTGAGACCGGTAAGACAATTCATGAGCTTGAGAAGGGTAAGAAGACAGTTGAAAGTGAGAAGACAGAGATCCAGACGTCCCTGGAGGAGGCAGAGGTAAAACTACCATCATATCACTGTGGTAGTACAACTAATTTGTTAAAAGCACTTAGCAGCATTAGATGGAGAAAGGATGTAAAAGCCAAATTCTTCAGGAAGATAAAGTATAAGTTTCAAATGTAAACAACCATGGATGGAAATATTTCTCCTTTCCGCTGCTGCTTTGATACATTTTTAAATGTCAATATCGTTACCATCACTCAGCATCTGTTTCCGTAATTTTCTGTTCTTCAGTTGATGAATTTTACACTTTTTTACAGGCTACCCTGGAGCACGAGGAATCCAAGATTCTCCGCATTCAGCTGGAACTCACCCAAGTTAAGAGTGAAATTGACAGAAAGCTTGCAGAGAAAGATGAGGAGATGGAGCAGATCAAGAGGAACAGCCAGAGGGTGATTGAGTCCATGCAGAGCACTTTGGATGCTGAGGTTAGGAGCAGGAATGATGCCCTGAGAGTCAAGAAGAAGATGGAGGGAGATCTCAATGAGATGGAGATTCAGCTGAGCCATGCTAACCGCCAGGCAGCTGAAGCCCAGAAGCAGCTTAGAAACGTTCAGGGTCAGCTTAAGGTACAGCCACTGAAGGATCTGTGCAATTTTTCATTAGGGTTTCTTGATATTTTTTATTTACATCTTGTCAACGTTTTATTGATCCAGGATGCACAGCTACACCTTGATGACGCTATCAGAGGTCAGGAAGACATGAAGGAGCAGGTGGCCATGGTGGAGCGCAGGAACAACCTGATGTTGGCTGAGATCGAGGAGCTGAGAGCTGCGCTGGAGCAGACAGAGAGAGGCCGCAAAGTGGCGGAACAGGAGCTGGTTGATGCCAGCGAGCGTGTGGGACTGCTGCACTCTCAGGTATTGCTCACAAACAAGATTTTGTTTGTAGGTATTTAAAAACAGGAAATTAATTAATAGCTTCATAATAATAGAATACCAGCCTGATCAACACCAAGAAGAAGTTGGAAGCTGACCTTGTCCAGATCCAAGGTGAGGTGGAAGATTCTGTCCAGGAAGCAAGGAATGCTGAAGACAAGGCCAAGAAGGCCATCACTGATGTGAGTCATCCTGATGCATTTCTATGAAAGTAGGATTATGTCAATGCAAATGCCATACTTAAGATTGTTTCTTTTTCCATTTCTGATGATCTGTTAGTTGACATATTAGACCACAGCAAGTTTTCACCCAACAATATTCTTTAGGCTGCCATGATGGCAGAAGAGTTGAAGAAGGAACAGGACACCAGCGCTCATTTGGAGAGGATGAAGAAGAACCTGGAGGTTACAGTGAAGGACCTGCAACACCGCCTTGATGAAGCTGAGAATTTGGCCATGAAGGGTGGCAAAAAGCAGCTCCAGAAGCTGGAGTCAAGGGTAAAATGAAAATGATCACTAATTGTGTCTTTTATTGTAATATTCTTCCCATGCCAGGAATAGCATACATCTTTCTGATTTTAGGTACGGGAGCTTGAGGGAGAAGTTGAAGCTGAGCAGAGACGAGGAGCAGATGCGGTCAAAGGTGTCCGTAAATATGAGAGGAGAGTAAAGGAGCTCACCTATCAGGTTGGCAGGGCTTTATTCCTCCTGGTTTCTGCAATTGTCTGATGGTAAAATGAAAATAAATAATGGATGTATGTTCCCTGCAGACTGAGGAGGACAAGAAGAATGTCATTAGACTTCAGGATCTGGTGGACAAGCTGCAGCTGAAAGTGAAGGCCTACAAGAGACAAGCTGAGGAGGCTGTGAGTTAGAAACAATATAATTGCATTTATTCTGATAGAGTACAAGAAAAACAAAACCATGTTCTTTTTTCATATCTTTAGCCAACTTATTTGTAAAATATGAGAATCAGGAATCTCTGTATCCACAGTGTTAATGAATGAATGCATTTCTCACAGGAGGAGCAGGCCAACACTCATCTGTCCAGGTACAGGAAGGTGCAGCACGAGCTGGAGGAGGCTCAGGAGCGTGCTGACATCGCTGAGTCTCAGGTCAACAAGCTGAGATCAAAGAGTAGAGACATTGGGAAAGTAAGTCAAAAAACACAACTTTTCATCAGCCCTGCAAAATTTTCCTGCATTCATTATTTCCTCTTTTTTTTTTAGGCAAAGGACGCTGAAGAATAATCTTCAACCTGAATCACACCAATGAGAATCATAAAATATGATTTTTCTTGAGACAGCTGTCAGTCAATATTGTAGATCTATATTAAATAAATTATGTTGCCATTATACCGTCTTTTTTGTTTTCATTGCACAACAAAACGAAAGTTTTAGCTCTTGGGTTATTAATTATTCAGTAATTCATGCGTTTTTTATTATAGTATAAGACACAGTTTCTCCAATGAAATAATCGTGAGATCAGAATGTTATGTGATGGAGGTAGTAAGTTTGTCCTTTGTAATGGGGATCTTAATCTACAATATCACTCATCTTTCTTCATACTATTTGCATTACTTTGATTTTTTAAAAGAAGTTTTGTTGATGAATGATGATCAGCACGATTAAAAGCAAATTAGATGGAACCAAATTGTTATTTTTCCAAAATCTTTTCGTATTTAAATCTTAAGTACATTCTGTACAGAAAACTCAGATATCAGTCTGTTGATCAGTCTGTGTCAAGGCTGGATTTCAGTCATGGCACAGATCGACAATTATAAATACGTCCCATAAATTATTAACCTGACCAGAGCAAAACATTCAGATATGGAAATAACTCTACTCAATTTCTTTAGTTAATACTTAATGACATTGGTACGTAAACAGATATTACACAGAATAATGAAGAAGAAAATAGTTTTGGGGAACAGTATTGCTCACTCTTATGATACGTATAACAATCTTACACCACTCTAGTCTGTATATGAGCTAATCTTAAGTCAGCACAGAAACCTGCAACACAGGCAAACCACTAAAACAATCACAAACCAGAACCCCCAACACCTATTAAACATTGTTAGTTAGATGTATTAACTTTAACGTTTATGTAGCAGGAATAAAGTTAACACACAGAGTTGAAATGTCGTCCTTAACCAAGAATGACATCACACTGCTTCTGTATGTGTTGTAATATGAACTTTGAGAAAAAGCACACTTTATCGAATCAAAAATATTTTATGATGTGATTTAGTGCTTGACTGAAGGATTTGATCAGATTATCTATTGTTGTTTTTGTTCCAAATATTTCCATTTAATTCTCCAGCTCGCTCTAAGGTGAGCTGTGAACTTTGAGTTACCATGTGCTTTTGTTTTGCTATGAGATGCTATTGCTCTAGTGAAGTATCTCGTAGAAGTTAATATTAAATATTAAAGTCTGGATATTTAAGTATAAAATAAAAGTAGTATACCAGTATGCAAAGTATATATAAATAACAGTGATTTTACAGGACTAACTTGCCCGCACAAGGCCTGGAGACTACAAACAATACAAATAACCTTTGTTCCCAAACTTATTATGTGTGCTCTTACCGTGAGCCTTTGATGGAAGCTGGACCCTCAAAAATCCTGAATAAAGGAAAGATCCTGTAGGTCCATATCATCAACAGCATCATATCTCAAAATAACGGCTTAGTAACTCAAAAATGTTATTAACATTCCATCTTTAATGATTAAGTTATCATAAATACATTTTCAACGAGGAGCTTTTTCAAAATATTGACTTTATATCTCCAAAATAATTCAGTCAGATTAAGTCAGGTTGCACATAAAATTTACTGATGCAGACCACTTTTGTAGACAGTCGGAGTAGGCTTTTTTTTTTAGCTTAGCCTTTAACTTCAAAGAACAAACTTTAAAGAATATCACAAAGTTTTAAATATAATTACTTACAATACAAATCATAAAATCAGTTTTTATTGTGAAATACAAAAAAATTCTTTCTATGGCCATGTGCCTATACATTTGATTCTTGTAAAACCATGAACATGTCTGAATCATTGATGAGACACAGTTCAGTCGATGAAGAATAGTTTATGAGAAAACAGCACACAGGGTTTCATCGCTGCTGTGAGATATTAAATCCTCGTTAGAGTTAAGTATGTCATAATTTTATATTTTTTCAGTATTTTCATTTTCCATTATTTTGTGGTACAAAATCCGGATTTCAAGAATGTTTCTCAAAAAAAAAATCTAATAGTTTAGAGAAATATTTTTCATAAATATGCAGAATCTGCCAAGTTGCGCCAACTATTTTTGATTTTGTCTTAATGCTAAATGTTTTACATTTAATGCATTTAGGAATCAATGTCTATATCAGCGTCTGTCACATACCTGCACTGTGTTTTTCCCATCTCGACAATCAGGCAGATCTACTTGTGATGAAATGTTTATCCAGCACAGCACTGAAAATAAGCACGCACATCAACAAAACAAATATCACAGCACAAAACTCATCGGAAGGAGATGCAGTTACATACAACAATTCTAGAGACAATCATCTGATTTGTGTGGGGGGGAGGGCTATAATGCATTTTGCTTGTTTCATTGCGGCTCCTTCTGACAGCAGATAAGAAATATCCACAACTCCTTTGAGGAAAAGTCACCATCTCTAACCATCTGCTTCCTCTTTTGGGAGCAGTTTCATCAGTATTGTGATGAATGACAGCTGCATTTCTTTCACCTCCCATCAAACAAGCCTACAGCTGTTTCCTCAATCCACCATAACCAGCAACAACTTTACACCATTTTCTTACTTCCTTACTGCAAACACAGTGGGTAGCTGGGTTTTTAACAAGTATTTGAACTATTATATTTTGAAATTCAGTCTCAGATAGTTCTTGGATGCAGTAAATATTAGAACAAAAGTAAGCGTGGAATATCACAGTATCTGTCTTTCACTGAAAAATCCCAACTGTATCCATCCAGAGAAGTGCTGAAGTAGTGAAGATTTCCTGCAATAATAACATGTATTAAAGCACATTACATCACTATATAACAAGTATTTTATAACAAATAAATTCTGAAAATACTCAAAGCTAATTAGTTACCAGCTGTTTATAAAGAAAACCTAATTACCTACTGTATTTTGTTTCACCACCTCAGAAAATAAAAAAGATAAAACATTCTTCACACATCAGACGCTGTAATAGACTCCCCTCATTAATAAATTCTTTTCAAAGCAGTTTTACCAATAAGGATGTCATTTTCTGCAGAGGATCCTCATCAGTCCTCATTTATTAGCCTCAGAGCTTCGTCTGTTCAGCGTCTCTGTTGTTCAGACAATGAGAAACGAGCCACAGAGATGTGCTGGTTATAACTCTTGATGGATTAAAATAACAATAATCAATACTGCTTTGCCAAACACGGATGGTATTATTTCAGAGCTAAATCAGGCCCTGTATTTCTCTTAAGCCAAATATCCAGGCGCCATGCCTGCCTGATAGAAGGTTTCACTTAATCCAAATAAGACTATTTGCAGCAGCTGGCCTGCAGGGTGAGTCTGGAATCAAAGGAGCCAAAGCATCCCAGTACTCCGCCCAGAGCATTCACTGTCTTTGGACAAGTCCAGCCAGCTATCAGCTTTCCCCTGAATACCTCAGCTCACTGTTTGGAAATCTTTACTGACTGACATTATGAGCATATGCACATTCATTTGCTTCACTCTGTGTCTAGGGTTCCTCTCTGGTTCAATCCAAAATCGTCTTGTAATCCTCCACAGCTGACACAGAGACAATCTCTCAGCATTAGATAATGTAGACATACTCCTGATAAGCACCGGTCAGTAGAATGCACTGTAAACCTTGAGAATTGGGCCGGGATACTTTAGATATTCATAGAAATGTGAGGAGTCCATGGGACAAAGGTCACTTATCATCATAGATGTGTGTTTGATTAAATAGCAAAACCTATTTAATCAAACACACATTACTGCCCATATTAGATTAGATTAGATTAGATAACCTTTATTAGTCCCACAATGGGGAAATTGCAGGGTTACAGCAGCAGAGCATGTTACAGAATAAAAATACAGAATAACAGTAAAGTATGTGCAAATAAATTAAGGTAAATGTACAGTTGACATGTTGGGAAGTGTATTGTCCTATAGTGAAAGTGCAAGTGAGGTAGGTGTGTATGTAGTTGTGTAGGTGTGTGTGTGTGTGTGTGTGTTGCTAACAGTGCTGGTTGTGGAGTCTGACTGCTGCAGGAAGAAAAGATCGGCGATATCGCT
>VRLP01005336.1:0-37947 GCA_009660295.1 Lophius piscatorius | reverse complement strand
CAGACCCCCTCCTCCCACCCTGTTTGTGTTAAAGTTTTTGGATTTGGACATTTGGTACGTCTGGTATCCGTCCCTTGAGGGGGGGGCTCTGTCACGCCTCTGTGTTCCTTTTGTCACGCCTCTGTGTTCCTTTCTCCCTCTGTGTCTGTCTTGTGATTGCTCCTCACGCTCACCTGTGTTTCCCCTCCAGCTGTGTCTCGTTGTCTCGTTATGTCTGTGTGTATAAAGTCTGTCCTTACCTTCCCTTCTGTGCCTGTTCGTTGCATGATGTCCTCGTGTTGTCACGTGTCCCAAGCCCTCCCCGTGTGTCGTGAGTACCTGAAGTGTTTCCGTTCCTGTTTTTCCTCAAATTATATAGTTTAAATAAATAGAGACTGTGCACCAGCTCTGCGTTTTATGCGTCTGCTTTTGGGTCCGGGCAAAACCCCACCGAAGTGTGTGACAATCTCCTAGCATGGCTCTGAAAGCATGGCTTCATTTACATATATACAAGAGCAAGGTTTTCACACGTAGGCATCTATTTCTTAACAAGCACCGGCACTGTAGATATGGATACAAACTAAATGTCGGAACACGGCAGAATTCCGATTCTGCGATTCATCGTGTGAATCGCAGAATCACACGATGTTTTCTGTTTCTCCGACATAACAGATTATAAAAAAACCTCACAACAAATATTTCCCATCCAAAACCGTCTGCATCAGGAAGCGTCGCTCACATAAATCTCCCATCTGAATGCAGCCCAATGATGCAGTTGCATCAGTTTACTGAATCTATGAGCAAACTATTAGACCTATCAATCCAAATTCAAGTAAAGATCAACAGAGGTCCTCCTACATGTTTATGGTTCCCCTTGTGGAAAATTACAAAAATGGTAGACTGCACACTTGCCATTAGCTGACTGTTCAAACATTCTCGACAATGTTTTTTTTACAATATCCTGGACTCAGAGGCTGATTTAATTCTGAAGCAGCCGTAATTCAGCTTGTCTTGACTGAGTGAAACTTATTATGTGAGACTGGCTCTCATTATCTGTCACAGTGTTTGGCTCGTTGCAGCATGTCACACAAAGTTTCAATTTGATTAGCTGTCACATTCTGCTATATTGCCAGTAACGTCTTGTTTTTGTAAAATCTACGCATTTTGTTATGTGAAATGACTAAAAATAACAGCATCTTTAACTATGAATTAATGCGTATGTCAATTCACCTTTCAATTAATCTTCTTCAGTCAACTAATCGAACAATGTTTTTAATCACAGACCTTTTGCAGACATACAGGACGCTTTGCCTAAAGCCAACCAACTTGCAACCACATACTGTCAATCCTCATTTATCTATACACATATGTATAAATGAGACATAACATTTAGCAAAGGATCCATAATATATGATGAATTCCTAATAATAGAGTAAAAAATCATAATTTATCAACTTAGAAAGAAAAAAAATCAAATTTTCGATCATAAAACTGGATGATCGGAAATGTATTGAAGCCATTTTGAAGGCACTGTCTCTGCAGGAATCAATAACTCTCAAACCTTAGTCGGAACAAAATGCGGTAATTTACTGTAGAAAGGATATTATTTGTGATGCAGATATTAATGATTCCTACTGGACCAGCCCTAATCGCTTTGTTGCCTTATTTTTATACTGGCTACTGACCCGCTTCGTTCACTGTCTATTCCAATTCTTACAAAGATACCTCTTAAACCAAAAACCTTATGTCCGATGAGTCATGATAGATAAACTCTCTGCAACATTAATATCTTAACTTTACGGCTTTAGTGTTTCATCATTAAGCTTCAGTCTTCGACTTCGAGTCATTAGTTTGCTCTTAGAATAGAAGTTTTCTATCATTATATCTTCTTATAATGACTCTAATTGGGCAATTTTATCAGATAAATATAAATAAACATTGATTAAGTAGGTCATGGAAGTGTACTTTTGATCTTGAGATAGTATGTTGGACAGAAAAATCTCCACGCAAGGTTCAATTATGATCCTTTTTTAACTGATATGTCTTGATTTTCTCACAGTTGTGGCTCTGCTATCGTCACATAACTATTAGAAGTGTAGCCATTGTTTGGTTGATTGATCGATCAACATGACCGGCCACTGTGATTTTCACATGTGTAAAATAAAAGAGATAAAAGGGGTAATGTAATCTGGTGCAAAATCTGGTTTCTTTAAGGAAAGTAAAAACTTCAGCATAATTTTCCAATCGATTTATATATTTTTTTAATTTCAAAAAAAGATATCTGTTAGCCTCAAACAGTTGATTTTGACTTTCATTCTGAGTTTTGTTTGATTGAGACAAGGTCCTACCTCCCCGGTGCAGTTTGAGATAAAATAACTATTTATTTTAAATGTTATGAGTGAACATACATAGATTTCTGTGTTTAAAACCAAGTGTCTACATCGCCCCTTGAAGTGTGTTGTCATTGAGAATCCTATTAAGTGATGAGGTTCCTTTACATAGATATATTTAACAATTGCATTTTTTTTTTATGTATTCTGTTAATTTATAGATAAACACTAACATGTATGAAAATCAAAATTAGTATTTATGCCGGTTGTGGTAGTGCTGTCATGGCAGCTTTTTCCCTCACGTGTGGGGAAGGTTGGGGAATCAAAAGTTATTATTGATTATTTGTTTTTTAGAAGCAACGTGAGAGCGAGATATAGAAGGCTTATTTGCAAACGAACGTCCAAAATATTTTTTTAATTTTCCGCTGCTTATCCACTAAAGAAGCATAGTTATGAAGATTAAATATAGTTTATTCCCCTTTACATTAAAACATAAAAAAATTATAATTTTGACAAAATTGTTACCATCAGGTCAAACTGATGACAACAGAAACATTGGACTGGTGTGACTGGAATGGTGAAATGATTCATTGGCTTATTTTCAGCACTCTTTCTCTTTACAAAGAATACATTTTAAACACGTTATTCGTCTATTCTTGCAGCTTATTCTCAGCAGCTAATATGTACTCTACAGGCTGGACCGCACAACATGTGACACCAAATTAACACTTGGCTTCAGAACACTGGCCAGTTCTGCTCTTCCATTGAACGAGTGACAGATCATCTAGCCTCTGAAGAATAATGTTGCCGTGTTCATTAGTCTGGCTCCTGAACACACATGGCCTCATTATTCTGTGTGAGAGTATTCACAGACATTTTACCGCCACCAATTTCTTCGCACTTTGCTCCCCACCTTTCCCATCCTCCGCAAAATGATGAAGATCAGACGAAAACATGTTGCTATACAACATCAGGACTTAAAAGGGCATCTAAGCTCTATTGATTTCACAGCAGCGTGAAGCACTTCCAGTACATTCCTTGAGAGGGTTTGAAATCGTATGAGACTCTGCTAAAAATATTCTCCAGGTACCCATTAATTGGCTCTGGGAGGCTGATTATCTGTGGAAAAGCATCATCAGGACGACTGATGAGGACTGAAAGTTAGATGTTAGATGTGAGTGAAGACAAAGGTGTGCAGACTGCCCGCTCTCCATTTATAAGTATCCTTGACTGTCACATTTCCAGAAGCTATCCTGTAAACCCAGAAAGCACCTTTAAGAATTCCAATGATGATGAACATTTTAAGAAATCTGTCAGCGAAGGTGCAGGTATAAAACTGGACAAACTGTGCTAGTGCAAGTCATAATCCGTCATCATCATTACCTAAGACATTTAGAACATTGTTATTACAAAGGGCCTGTCTTGAGAATAATAAAATTCCAATAATTTCATACACCAGCATTAAAAGGCCTTTGCGGAATTGATTTTATGTTGTCATTAGTTGAAATTAGCAGCCACACTGCTGTTTATTCATCACAGAATAGGCTAAATAAGCTGTGAGCCTCATGTGAATACAGTTCAGAGGCTTTTTCACAGTCTTTCCTGTCGCGGCGTCTTCATTCCAGCATCCCTGGACACTTTCTCATGCCACATGTTAATGTGACAGCTCGTTTCTCAGCTCATTTCAATGTGTTATGTTTCAAGAGTGCAAGTGTCATTTTTCTCTGCAGACCAAACCACAAATAATTGTTATTTCAAAGGAAAAATCGGCCCGGAGATGAAATTACATTAATTCAATGGGTTTTGCTTTGAGGTCAAATACATTAGGCGGTTATTTTTTTCATTATTGCAGGACTGCTGCTCTGCATATGTTTCGATGCTAAAATAAGGCTGATGTTAGGCAGAGCCTTTACTGCAATGCTATCAGGCTCAGTCAGTATGCCATTTTCCCCAAATTTGTCTTTAATTTAATCAGAAATATTTAATCAGAAATAGATGCTTGATTACCAAATTGTCATTCACCTCTGTCTCTCACCTCCCTGAATTGGCCAAAGGATTGCTGTTTTCTCCGGGATCGTCCTTTGTTAACTCTTAATAGACTTTGAGGCAACAGCCCTCTGTAGCAGGTGATGAATGATCAAATGTCATGGCAGCTGTAATCTAAGTGAGTGATACTTTAATAAAGCAGCCACCTCTCCAGCAGAGACCGGATCTCTGCTGTCATATCAAGAAAGAGGAAGGTGCCATTTTTAGGAGGTGCTCTGCTGCTGCAGACATTATGAGAATCACGCAGCATGCAGACAGTCCATCTGAGTAATACAATCTGCTAATGGGTTTTGACAGCAGGGTATCACATTTGTGTGTGGTATTGGCTTTTCAGGATATTTCAAGACAAATTGTTTGTGTAAAAGACAATTTAAGCGAGTCAGTTTCTGAAAGAAAGAAAAGGATGTTTGCAACTTGAATAACATAGCTCCAACTTCAAAACAATATTCTCATGATAGTTTGACCCTCATAATAGGAATAATGGACCATGGAAGACCAGCCCCTAGATATTGTGGTCATATTTGTGTCATTATTACAGTAGTTTTAAGGCAATTCCAGGGAAACAAGATTTTACTCATAGTGGGGTTTTTTTCCAAGATCTAGCTCAGTAACTATTGAAGATGTCATATTGATACCAGACTTACATACAGTTTTCAGCACAGTTTCAGCTTCAGTCTAATCTTAATTGCAAGTGTTAAGCAGTATTTGTTTTTCACTTTTGTGAAATATTCATGAGCCATGTTAATTTAAACATTTTGGATCACAAGATCTTTCCTATTACTTGGATCCAGATTAGAAAGTCTTTGGTGCTCAGATTCTTCGGTGAGATTGTGATAGTAGGTTCTGTGCCCTGAGTAGCGCCGCGCAGCATGGTATATCCTCCTTTGGAGTCTGGATTCTGGTGGTGGTGTCTGATGACTCTTCTGAGATTGGTGTGACTAAGCTGCGCAAACCAGCAGCATGAATGAGATGACAGGAGAAAGCGTCATATTTAAAGACAGCAGCTGATGGTGATGGGCGAAGCATGAAGGTGTGACACGGTGATTGGATGATTGAGGATGCCTTAATGAGTGCAGCTGATATCAAATGATGCCCCAGCATGAGCTTTACTGTGGCCCGGGTGTGCAAGAGGATAGGCTTTCTTTCTTTCCATAGATCTCAATTAAATAGAATGTGTGGTGGATCTTATGAGGATGTCATTTTGCAGTTTTTGTCCAAGAAGTGATGTCATTACAAACTTCTTCATCAAACTACCAATGTTCACAATGATAAGAAGGGATGAGAAAACAGTGGGAAGACGCCTGTGGACGTATACAACTTCCAAAAGACCTGCGTCTGTGTTCGCGTAACTTCTCTCCTGATGCATTTGAGGCATTTAGTCGATCACATCTACTAAAAGAGCATACGGATCATGGTGGTTGTAAACGAAGGCTAAAACAAGAATCTGTGACAACAATATTTCTACACAATGAGACTAAATGCCACTGAGAAGCGAGTGATAACTGCTGTACAAAGCGGCAAAGACAGGAGATGCTGGTCGCTCTCCTGCGAAAATCTGAACCAGCTCACGGATGCAGAGAGTCTGAAAGCGGACCATCGGACAAAGCTATGAGGCCTTCATACAACGTTGGTATGATCTATGTGCTTACCTTGAACAGCTGCTGAGAGAAAGCGGGGCTCGTTACAATAAACACACTCCTTCATGGTTGCCAGAGCAACACAATTCCTGCACAGACACCAGCGATTGTGTCCCACTCTTCATTACGTCTCTCATTGTCTTCTTGTGTTTGCTCAGTTTGAGTGAAGTTTCCCAAATTGTCATTGTTTATGCCCTAGCTTCTGTTCTAATTGAAAAGGCTGACCAGATGACATTTTTTACTGTTGAATTAGGATAAGAGGTTCAGAAGGCAGCCAGTGCAACCATTTGATGTCACTACCCAGAATACATTGCAACAGGATTGCTTAAAAAGCATTGGCGACTTACGAGTTTTATTATTTTTTTCAAAATGAGTATAAGCTACTGGATGTAGAGGAAGTTTAATGTTGCAGTTATACAGTTGATACCGTCAAATATGTTTGAAGCATAAAAGTCCTGACAGTCGGGGTACCATTTAACAGTATAACCAACAAGCATCAGCATCATCGCCTCACTCATATGGATAGAAACATGCATAAACATAAACAAATTAGTAATTTAAGAAATAATAAACGGCTTATGTAGCTGTAGCACAATTGAATAGCAATAAAAAAACGAAACGTTTGAAGCCCCAAAGCTGCTATGCTGCTCCGATCGATGTAGCTAACGGTGGCTAGGTAAGTCGCTCGTCATGGACTGCAACATATATTCTACGGATGCCGACCGGAGTGCAGTTGAGCAGTAATGTTGTGGTCCCATTTTCCTTCTCTGTAGGTGAAATCATGTCTTAATTTCCATGAAAAAATTACATTATTGCTATAACTGTGTGCCAACTCTTATCGTTCATCAGAGTGTGTCGTGGTTTGTACCCGGTGAGCAGCATACAGACTCATTTCAACCGAGGGCTTCTGGGAGAAAAAGCTCTCAACTGGCTTTATGTTATTTGAGAGCGCGTAAACATCCAAAATAAGAAACGTATTCTTTAAAGTAATCCATCCATTTTACGAATGTAACTGTATTGTGAATACCATTAATTTAAAGTTTAACTGTAACGGAATCCAGTAGCTAAAATTTTCATGCACCTTTGAAATGTTTATGTTATTTCGCTAACATCAGCCAAGATAGAGGTTATGGTCTATCTAAATCAGCATACATCGATTTGCTGCAGGAATGAGTCCTTGAAAATACATTTTCTAGCTTTGGTTGATCTGGCAGCCATTGCATGTAAGCAGGGTCAGGCCTATAATTCTGAATAGGTATTACACTGCAACAAGCAAGTTTGCTTGAAAGAAACCACAGATTTCCTCCACAATTTGCATGACTCAATTTCTTACTACAAGTCCCTCAAACATCATAATGAGACAAAAATGCCAAATTTTAATCAAGTTGTGTTTATTATTTGAAATCCTTTTTTTCAGTGTTTTATCTGCTGAGATACATGGCTGACAATTAATACTTACTCACTTACCAATCATAGGTCATGAAACAATTTTCTGTATTCAGTGAAGGATCGAACCATAGTGATCGGGTTGCTGTGAACAATATGTGAACATATGTTGCATAATCCGACCTGCTTAATTAAAGCCTTAAGGTCATGTTAAAAATGGGTTTCACTGCTCAAACTAACAGCCAAACGATCTTTTTATTTGATTTCCTCCACACCGGTGTCAACTTGATGAGATGGGGATTGACTGTCTGCTGGGGGAAACCCCCACAGGCTTACAAATGATCGTTCCAACTCCCTCAGCATATTAGATGTTTGGGTTGTTTAATCCCACAGATGGATGACTAAACCTTTGCAGCCTTACGAGAATTTAAAGGGCAAATTACTGATATTTACTCACTTAAATCAAACTAATTCTAAGCTATAAATGTTTTGCGGACGAATCTCTTTACCGTTGAATACTTTTAATGTTGCATATAAATTTTTTCCAGGGGATCTGTTTTTTCTTGGTCTTAATTGTCATTCTATGCTAGCTTTGCTGCTGCAGAAACTGTACCATGTTCTCCCAGTGGAGCTGCACGCTGCAGGACAATGTTGTATCTGGGTTTAATGGGGAGTTTTTGGTAATTTTATGCTTTGAAATAAAGACATCTATTGTTGCTTGTTTTACCATGATGATATAGCGGCGTCCTGAGGGAAGAGTGAGCCTACTGTCTCCACTGCGCTAACAGAGATACATTTTCAGTCAGATAGCCAGCAGTTTATTTCAAGGTCAAAATAATATGCAGATAAGCTCTCAGGATATTGTGGCTCATTAATGAGCTTCTGCCATACTGTCCATTTTAACCGTAACCACTGGCATATCGCACACGGATGCTTACGCTCGTGTTCTTTCCTTCACCCTTCTTTTAAAGTGGTTGATAAACCATAACATTGAATATTCCATCAAATTCTCACAGACCATAATAATGATGAATGTTTCTTATACATATACCTATCAGTCATGTCACAACAGAACAACACATTGGGGAAAAAGTATCCTTAATAAATAATTCTGCTAGCATACATTTAGCAACCTGTCCACTTCTTATTAAGGCAGTTAGAATAATTACCATAATGTCATACAAATCTTTCATGATAAAAAATAGATGGTCCATATTAAATTGAAACATGCCATAGTATGATAAAATGTGCTAATTATATCTGTATTATTGATAAGAATTGCTTAACTACGCATGAAATTAATTACTGAAGTATCCAAACTATATTAGCTTTGGACTATGTTTTATTTTCTATTTGAACAGATCTGATTTACAGAAATGTAACTAGATCCTCAACACCTGAGTTAATTTCCTCAAAGTGATGAAACATCACAGCCAAACGTGTAATGCAACCTGACACTAAGTTTCACCAGGAAATGGGGGGAAAAGACAATAAATTATCTCAAAGAATTTAGAGCTGGCTAAAGGACAATGTGGTAATCAATCAGAGCGCTTCAATCAAATGTCACTTAATCAAAGTGTGTGTTTGTGTGTGTGTGTGTGCGTGTGTGTGTGTGCATGTTCTCTCATATGTCAATCATAAAGTCAGGTGCTCACAGTAAAGTGCATTTTAAATTTTGTTTCTGGGTATTTCAGAAACATAGATAATTATTATACCCTCAAAGCATACATCCATGTATAATTCAAATTCAGAGCAGCTTTTACTAAAAGTGCATCAGACAAAACCCCCAAATTTTTATCTCCTACTTTCAGATTCTGTGTGACGTGTTGCTACTTACTCGGGGGCACGGGGAAAGAAAAAATGCTCATGGTTGATTAAGACACTTGCCTGGGATGTCCCATGATTCCCCTCTTGTCTGAGCTCTGCTATCTCAATAACAAACCTGAACACAAAGCCAGTTTGCAGAAGCTGATTTTATGATAAATATGTTCATGAATAACCTTATCTTCACAATGCTGAACTATACCTCCGCTGTCGTCCCCAAAAGCAAGTGTACTGTATATACACAAAAAGTCCCCTATTCCCAGCATAGTACAAGAAATCCTTATGGTTTCAGTACTTTTTGTAAAAGAAATTTAAAAAATAAAGCTCCCCCTAGTGAGTAAAGTATGAACTATTAGAGTAAAATATGATATATTCAAGAAAGATCTCTTTGAGCATATTCATAAGTACAAATTTGTATTAAATCGAGCCAACGTTAATATATACAATATTTACAGAATAGATCTCGTTGAGTCAATTCACATGCATCAAAATTCGAGCAACGGTTTTGAAGTTATGTCCGAAAAACAGTGTTATTCGTAAAAAGCTCACCCTAGTGAGTAAATTCTGAACTGAGAGTAAAACGCAACACATATAAGATAGATCTCTGCAAGTTGATTGGAATGCACCAAAGTTGAACAAAGTCAGACCAACGGTTGAGCAATAATGGCCTGAAAACTTTTGGAGATCAAGTGCCGCCTATTGTCTTGAACATACAATCGACTTTTCCCAAAGTCAATCCAGTTCTCGCAATATAGTCTATGTGGGTATAACATTTCAAAATTATCTATGAAGTGAATCTTTACTGGTGTCCAAAAAACATGTTTTTTTTTGGTTGTTTTTAAAGCTCCCCCTAGTGGGTAAAATATGATATTTACAATGTCCTAGAGTTGATTCATATGCAAAAAATTTGGACTAAACTAAATGGCCTAGAAACTGTTGGAGAAAAAGTTATTGTTGGAACTGTACAACAAACCTTTCCCAAAATCAATTATTCAATTTCTTCCTTACACTAAGGTCTATGTGGGTATAACATTTAAGAATGATTCATTAAATAGTTTTTTAGTTATCGTATAAACACCTAGGGGGCCTTCGGTGGTTGCAGATAGAGCGGCGATGACGATTTCATCATTTCCCCAAATTTTCTTTGTTGTACAAGCCTCCCCCTGGATATTTGTGTATACATTGCTGGTTTGTACTTTGAGTCAACAAAGGCTTTCATTCACACAGCATATTGGTCTTGAACATTATATCCTTTTTCTGTAACCACTTATCCTTTTGTGGGGGATGGAGCTAGGCTAACTTTGGGTTGGAGACAGGGTCCACCGCAGTTGTCTTCTTTCCCTTACCAAGTTGGCGCTGAAAACTGACAGACCGTAGCTAGCTGCTACTAACAACTGAAATATTCCAGTTGTGGAATATTCGCACACATAATACCTTGACATATTGTCACCCAGCATGAATTTAAAAAGTATATAAAGTACAACAAGGCAACGTAAAGTCCCGCCTCAAACCTAAGGGCTTCTTCTTCTTCTTTCGGCTGTTCCCTTTAGGGGTCCAACAGCCGATCAACTGTTTCCATCTCGCTCTGTCCTCTGCATCTTCCTCTGTCACAGCAACCAACTGCATGTCTTCTCTTACCACATCCAGAGACATTCTCTTTGGTCTCTCCTTTTTTCCTCCTGCCCTGGCAGCCCCATCTCCAGCATCCTTCTAACAATAGTTCCACTATCTCCCCTTTTCACGTGTCCGAAACCATCTCAATAGGGCCGCTCTTAATTGTGTCTAAGACGTTTAACCGGGGCTGTCCCTCTGTTGTGCTTGTTCGTAATCCTGTTAGTCCTCCTCATTCCCAAAGATAATCTTAACATCTACAGCTCTGCATTGCTGTCTTTGGTCATAGCTGCCGTCTCTAAACCATATAGCAGAGGTATTCTCACTACCATCTTGTAAACCTTTCTCTTCACTCTTGCTGTGACTCTTCTGTCACAGATAAACTCCTGACACTCTTATTCTCCCTCTCCACCCTACCTGCACTACTGCTTCACTTTTTTTCCCACACCCCCTGTTGCTCCGAATCAGTTGAGCCTAAGTACCTAAACTCCTGCAGCTTCTCCACCATTACTTCTTTCATCTTCTCTGCTCCACCTGCCTCCCTTTCACTCACATACATGTATTCAGTCTTGCTGCAACTGACTTTCATTCTTCTCTCTCCAGCGCATACCTCCACCTCTCCAGGTTTTCTTAGACCTGCTCCCTGCTCTCACTACATATGCTCCATCTTTGCTCTTTTCCTCTTTTCCACTACCAGAGTTGTCCTATATACTACGTGTGTGTAGATTATCATTCATCCAGATCATGGTAATCCATGTGGTGTTGAATCAAAAGCAACTAGACTTCTGTATTGGGAGTTATCAGAACGTTACCCCACTGGGCTGATAACATCCCCACCAAGGCAGAGGGAAAAATAGAGGGAACACACACATATCAAGAAGGCTCTGAAAACCTGCGGCTATCCAAACTAAGCTTTCATCAAGACTGTGAAGAAACCCCAGAAGGACAACTCCACAGAGAAGGTGATGGACTGGAGCCATTGTATGTTCATACAATATGTGGCTGGAGTTTCAGAAAAGCTTCATAGGATTCTCTCCAAAAATTATATCCCAGCTCATTCCAAACTCTGCAACACACTCAGACAAAGCTTGGTTCCCCCCAAGGAAAAGAAACCCGGACCCAAACTGAGGTTTATACAGTCCAATACAGTTTGGTCCAAAGAAAAGTGCTGTGTCCGTCTTTTTGACACGTTTTGGCACATCAGATGATTGCACAGGGCCTGAGAAATATGCTTTCTGCGTGGGACCTGGTGGAAGAGAACCTTGTGGCTATTACTACGGACAAGGAATGTTGTGAAAGGATGTTGTGAAAGCTGCAGAGCTCAATGGATTGACACGGATGCAATGTTTTGGACAAAGTCTGCACCCAGCAATCGGTAAGTCACATCACAGTCACAATGCTAAATTATAAAATCGTATAAATGGGGGTATCTGGTCCGGTGACCGGGTGCTCTCTTTGTCTGTTTGTGTCATATATGATAATGTGTACATGATTTATCATATGTTGTTTTATATGCCTTGTATTTATTCAACTCTTGTTATCCATGCTGATGTTGTTGTTAAGCACTTTGCTACATGTGTTAAAAAAAGGTGCTTTATAAATAATTTTTTTCTGAGTTACTTCTAATTGAGTTACTGCAAGTTTTCAGCACCCTTAATAAATACAGTGACAGCAAAGGTAACGTTTTCATATAGCACCTTTCTTAATGGTACAGTGTTACAACGTAAAGTACACTTCACAATGTAACAAAACGCTAAATAAAATCAGCAGCAGAGTAGAATTTTAAAAATAATGCTCCTGGAGTTTTATTAATCTATTATTTAAGCAGCATAAGATTAAGAGGTGTTTCTCCTCTTTTATTATTTTTGCTTATGCTAAGCAGTATGTGAAATCTTCAGGTATGAGTAAAACCATCAATGATATAATGATTAATTTGTACGTGTGTGTGTGTTTATTTAAGTAAATTCAATGAAATATCAACATAGAGCAAGCAATTAGGGCGTGCACAAATATTTTCCTATAGTTGGAAGACGAGGCATTAGTGAAGGTGCAACAGCAGTTGAACCTGCCACAACACAAGCTGAAAACAGTATGAGCCACCAGATGTGGGGATCGATGCAAATGGTGACTGCAAGGGTTCTTGAACAAAATTAAACATACTGTGTCCTTGTGAGGTGACGTAATGTGACCTTTTTCAAAAGATGCAATTTATTTTCTACTTTCAACAAGGCAATATTTAAAATAATTTAATTTTGTTTGCAAGTAATGCAAGTAATTTTTTTCTACTATTTATTTCTGCCTTTTACCTTAAAACTAAAATGTGACCTTTCTCACAATACATTTTGATTTCAGCATTGTGTGTGCTTTGATTTCAATTTGAAATATTCAGTAAAAACCATGAATAGCTCATTTGAGTGTTTCCTTCATTATTTTAAAATCAAGAAAAAAAGATATGCTCTCCTTCATTAGAAAAAATATCCCAGCTTTTATAGATGAGTATTTTTACAGAACAAACTTTGTCTGTGAACTGTGTTATAGTAATCGAGGTCAAAGGTTCAATTAGTCGTGGGCAGCCCTACTGGAGCTGCCCTCTTTAAACAGGGGTAAGGGTCTGCGCCACCACATACCCACGTACATTGTAGCTTTAACATCTCTCCACAGACAATTTCACCATCGTCCATGCCTGGACTCACGTTATTGTCACAACTCACATGATTACGTCGGATTTCTTCTCTTTAGTACCTTTCGGAGTCAATAGACTGGTTTTAGTCTCTATTTATTAATTACCTGCTGTACTTTATAATGCACATTGGACACTTTCTCATATACACGTCCATTTGAGCTAATATTGTAATTGTATTATAATATTAGTCTTGTACTCAAACATTATTATAATATGCATTACATATATTGTTTTTATATATTGTTTATTAATTATTAATAATAATTCATTTGTGTTTGTGCTCTCTCTTCCACTCTTAACAGTTTTTTACCCCCCTTGGATCAATAAAGTATTTCTGATTAGGTTTCTGGAATCGCCTTCCACGGGACAACCCTCCTATTATCTGGGCTTGAGACCGGCACTGGATGTACACTGGCTTGGGACCCCTTTGTGGCTGGGTCTTGGACCTATGGGCAATTTAGAGTACTCAATATTGCATATTTTCGGGCTGTGGGAGGGGCGCTTAGCACCTGAAGGGAACAAACACAGACATCTTCCTGCTATGAGGCCACGGTGCAGTGGCTGTAGCTCAGGAGATAGAGTGGTTGTACTCCAATTGGAAAGTAGTTTTTTCGATCCCAAGACTGCCCCCGGCAGTCCTCATATCATTGGGTCCCCTGAACCCAAATTTGTACCGCAGGCTCTTCACTGCTCCTCATGGATGGATCTTATGCAAATAACTATTTTAGTTATGAGTGTGTTGTAAAATAAAAAATTATAATCTTCTTCATTGTCTTTCGGCTGTTCCCTTTCGGGGTCAACACAGAAGATCATTTGTTTCCTTCCATAGGCTGGTACACTTCCGGCTAGAAATTACCTGTGAGGGCAATTGATAATCAAAGTCCCAGACAATCTGGTTTGGAAATCAGTTTTGTGCTCCGTATTTTGATTGCCCTTCCCTATGCAACCCTCCCCAGCCATCTGGACTTTGCACCAGCACTATAAGTACAGTCAAAATAAAAAGTTATATTATTTAAATGTATTATTACAACAGCGGCATTCAATATTGTCATTGCCAGAAAAAGGAAAAGCAGTAGCGTTGGATTGGCACAAGAACAAGTATTATGGATGATAGGATTCACTGAAATAAAGATAAATTAAAAAATATTTTGTGTTTATGTATTGTTTAGTACTTTCAGTTATAGTCTTCTGAATTTCAATTTTAAAGCTCTTTATGTCTGGATTTTTTCAGTGTTCCAGGATTTAAATTTTAAGTTTTTCTCTCTCTCTCTCAACTCCTTTTAGACGTAGAAGGGTCAAAAGGAGTCAAAAAAGAAAAAAATATTTGCATATTTGCATACTAATGAGAAAAGTCACTCCCATGAATGGAGCCTCAGACACACATACATGCTTGCATGCTTTTGGGTTTTGTATGGAAATCATAACACCGGTAGGGAACCGGCTCAGACACTGGGGTAAAAGTTCGATCTAAGGGACAAGGTTATCAGAAATTCCAAAAGAACAGCCAAAAAGTTGTTGCAGTTAAGTGTGATTCTCTTTGCTGCAGGTTTTCCTCAGAGGCACCTGTGCCTTACTTTCAGGGAACCTTGCTTTAAGGGCTTTCAGTTGTACTGTCAGAGAGTTGAAAAAAGACAGCATAGAAATTTCACGATAGTAGAGTGAGCTTTTCCCTCAAATCCAGAGGCCCTTATCTAGAAAATCATGGCCTCCCACTGAAATGTCTCCTGCTGCGACGTTATTATTGTACACGACTGTTGACACTACTATCGATAATGATGCGATGGAGTTCTAATCATTCCTGTAAAAGCTTCTCATTAGGTGCATCTGTGGCTTTGGGACCAATCATAAACTTCACCCAAATTGCCAGATACACAAAATAAGCACTATGCATAATTTTTAAAGAATCAATCACCACAACCTGCAGACTCAAAACTGGACTTAAGGGATGTGAGCGTAGCTTCTATCTGTACGGGCAGAAGTGTCAGCTAATTGAATATTAAATGAATGTCAGGGCTGGAGTGTTTTGCACCTGAATTATTCATACTCCTTAACCCCATCAGTTCACCTCGCCCTCTTTCTAAATGTTATTGTACAAATTCTTGTACTAAAAATGAAATCTAATTTCCAAGAGACAATTGTTTGTGTAGATTCTCTTTCATTCAGGTCATGGTAGTTCTCAGAATCACTGGACTTCTTTATCTTCTTTATTTAATTTTCCCAATCATTTTAAAATATTTGACAGTTTTTCCTTTTCCATTGATTATATGTATGGCCAAAGATGCTTTTTGCAACATTTATTTGAAGTGGGATATGCGCACCGTTTTTTTTCAGAGACAGAAAACCTGTATACGATAACTTTTTATGATACAGCTTGAGATAGAAGAAAGAGATGGAGGAAGGAGACATTTTGATGTATTGGATCTTTTTTTTTTAAAACAATGCACCCACACTGTACTTTTGTATAATTATTATACCCTTTAAAGTGATGTGAAATCCTTTTACCAATTATTTGACATAGTATATAGAAATAACTTTCATACAAAAAAAGGAAAATAATCAAGAAAAATTGATTTTAATTACACTTGACTTACAGACAAATACAGTCTAGCAGCAAACTGTCTTTCTAGTTTGTGGAATCACTCTGTACATTAAAAGATTTTACCAAGCCATTATTTTAGTTGGTCATTCAGGATTTGGCTGTGTTGGCATATTAACTGTTAAAATATATAGGATCAGGATCGTGGATGCATTTTGATTTGAGTGCAATTAAAAACATCAACAACGATTTGCTTCAATTAAATTTAAATTTTTTATTTTTTTTTACATAATTCAGTGTTCCATATACCTTTGCTAGCTAGCTACCTGCTAGCTGTGTTAGCACACGTTGTGTTATGGACAGGCTCATTGGAGTTTCATTTCATCCAAAACCAAAATATCTATATATAATAAAAAATGTATAACATATATAATTCACTGTATACTACTTGTGTATAGATTTGTCAACAGAAGAATTTTGAAAAGTGTAATTTCGTTTACAATATGTGTGATGTGGGTTTGTGCGTAACCTTTTTTTTTTTGCGATACAACAAAGATTGGCATTAAATCAGCACAACCAGATCCGGTGAAACTGTGTTCAACCAAGCAGCAGATAAAGAAGACAGGTTCTTCCAGCCAAAGATCGGTTCAGTTTGTGCAGCTCCTGAATAAGGGCTGTAAGTCTTTTTTTTTTTAGTGTGTAGCAATCTGTTTGCTTGAAAAGGTGCTGTTCTCATAAAAGATTAATAGTTGTCTTGTGGCCGAAAACTCTGCAATAAAGCGATGAAGATCAATATTTAGACTTCAGAGGTAACCAATGGCTACCTCTACCCTGATGGAGAAAACTTTGAGAAAAGTCAGTTTCCAATTAAAGTCCATTCCAGTAATAATAAAGAATATTTTATATTTAATAATCATGAATGATAAGTTTCTCACCAGAAATGCAGAAAATGATTCACTTACTATGAAATAGAGAGAGTTGGTTTCTATCCGCTCTGCAGTCTTATGACCAGTTGGAAACAGTTAAAATGCTAAGTATTCTTTTCTTCATAACTAGGATCTAATATGGTCGAATTTCCGAAAACAGCCAATACATTAATCAGCTTTTATTGAACCAAAGTACCGAAGCAGAAGGACTTATTACACTCTGAGGAAAAATTCATAGATAGATGATGATGATAATGAAGCATGATTTTATTGTGCAAGCTCTCCGTTCACCAATGAATATCTGGTCAATATATTCAGGGTTTGTTAATTTGTGTATTCTGCGCCATTATTTGAGATTGAGTCAGCTGTAAGTTTAAAATAATTAAGCAGTCTTCCTCAAAAATTCACTGAAATGTCATAAAACATCCTTCATTACAATGAATCTTTCTTGTTTGGCTGTGTAGCTTTTCTTACATTTACAGTTTTTGTCTTAGTAAGTGTTAGATAGTTCAGATAGCAAACGTATTTACTTGGGTATTTATACTTCATACGTCTATATAAATGACATTCATTGGCATATATTGCATTTTTTCACTTTCTAATCACACTTATATTTTAAAGCAGTATAGAAACTTCTACTAGCTGCTTTTATAGCTTCCAGTTGAGAACTGCATGCACAATACATTATACGTCCACTACATTTAAACCAAATGAAACACCTTGAGCTATCAGTGTGTCATGAAAAGTGCATTTGGGTCCATTAACGATGCTGAACACCATCAAGCTCTAACAGATTATTCCTTAGGTCATCTCTATGACCATGTTTAGACTTGTGTTTTGGGTGATCAAATCAAAAGTGGAAAGAGAGACACCACTAAATATGATAAAGTGTGAACGACCACCAAGACGCATTGTGATCCGTTCACTCAAACAACTTGGCGAGGTCATCTTGGAAGGATTTGACCACATATCTTTTTTATTGTGAACATTAATTTTTCCTGATGCGTCTCCGAAAAGGACATAACAGGAAAATACACGATCCATGCTGGACGTTCTTCGGGGTCTTGTGGCTAGCAATGCACTTGCAGAGTCACTGCCTTAATTTTCTTGTCCTGCGCTCTTTAGCAAGTCCCAATTGCTTGGTCCTGTCAGTCTCAACAGTTCAAACAATCCTTTCATGTTTATTAGCTCTTTGAAGTTGTTAGGTCGCCCATGCTAGTTAGCTAAACAAATCTAGCACTTGACTTACGTGACTGCTAGGCGGAACGCCATTTGACCTTGTAGCAGATGTGACGTAGGCAGCAACAAAATCTGAACACAAGAGGTCAGCTGGACACAATTGGAGACGCGTGATGGACTCAAAACGCATTTTAAAACAGTCCAAACAGGGTCCAATGTCCTCCTTGATGGAGGGATTAACTTATTCAACATTCAAATGTTGTATATATGATCAGAAACAATTATCCCACAAAAAACAACAAGATTTGTTATTTATATCTGAATATTAGTTCCACCTATTTAACCTACAATTAACACCCTACATATTTCTATTTTTAAAGTTTATTTTTGCTTTCTTAATACCAGGATTTTGAGATATTCAGCACATATAACCTGAGTTTTTAAATTTGTTCTCATGTTCATTGTTGTGTTGCTGTTCTGACTCTGAATGACACACAATGTATATCAAATTCATCACAACATATGTTAATACTAGTAGTCATACTTGATATACTGGTTATTTAACAGGAGATAGGAGAAAATATGAATGTTGTTGACTTATCCATGTGAGTTTTACTTTTTTTTTCTCTCTTTCTCCCAAGGGGACTCATGCCACGGACATTAGACAGCCAAATCACATTAGAAAAGACTCCCAGCTACTTTGTCACCAGAGAGACACCCAGACGCATTGCCACCATGTCCCACGAGACCAAACTGATTGTTGTGGTGCGAAACCCGGTCACTAGAGCCATCTCCGACTACACACAGACTCTTTCAAAGAAGCCTGACATTCCCACGTTTGAAGAGCTTGCCTTTAAAAACAGAAGTCTGGGTCTTGTTGACGCTTCCTGGAATGCCATCCGTATTGGAATGTATATATTGCACCTTGAGAACTGGCTGCAATACTTTCGCCTATCACAGATGCATTTTGTGAGCGGGGAGCGACTAATCACAGACCCTGCATGGGAAATGGGTCGCGTTCAGGACTTTTTAGGACTAAAACGAATAATCACGGACAAACACTTCTACTTTAACCGAACCAAAGGCTTCCCCTGTCTGAAGAAGCCTGAGAGCAGCAGCCAGCCACGCTGCCTTGGCAAATCCAAGGGAAGGACTCATGTACAGATCGAGCAGGAGGTCATCGAGCAGCTGCAGGAGTTTTATAGACCATTTAATATAAAATTCTATGAAACTGTGGGACAAGACTTCAAGTGGGATTAAGAGTGCCATACTGAAACTATGCTGTTCTCAAAATGGTTACCTCTGGCGATAAATGTTAATGAGCATCTAAATGAATAAATATACATATGTACTGCATATATGTCCATATTTACAAAATTGAATTATATTATGATAATAATATAATTAAAATAAAATATTTTCCCATGGCTTTTGGATTAGGTCATACTGATAACAAGAGTAATTTTCTTTAATGACTATACAAAAAAAACTATTTATTTAACAGATATAAGACATATGAATTGATCATATGGCCATCAGAATGACGTAATGGTGATGCATATTTATTTTCCTAGATTGGTTATTGTTCAACATTTCCACTGCAAGTAAACTACAGTCACTAGAGCCATAGAGCCACACAACAGTCGTAGAGAGTTCATCTACTGCCAAGATGAACTCCAAACAATGATTTGGAAGAAAAAAGATTATCATTAATAATGAATAATAAAATCATCCTTACAGTTATTCTGAAATGCATCTTATCTTTTTATTGCTGACAGAAGTTTTGCTTTCATCATCCTCTCACTAGAAGGGTGTCTACGCCACAAATAACACTCCTGAATCTGTCATCTGAAGCCAATCAGAGAAGTCTTTAGTAATTTCATAGAATCTACCAAAACTTTGAGACAAGAGAGTAGGCAAAGAGCAGAAAACCCACTAATTTATGGATAAGGTTATAACAATTCAATGAAATTAATCATATACAGATTATGCAGGATAAAAAAAAAGAAATTCGGCAGCATTGCACAGTTGACTTTTTCCTGCACAGATTACAGGCGGAGCACAGGATTAAGAATACGGACAACCTCTGCAATTATTTTAAATAATCTCTAGGTTATATGTCCCACATGACAAGAGATTTAGATATCATTTTAACTACTGAGTGCAATATGACCTTCCTACACAGACTGGAACTGCAAGCTCAGCATGTCCTCTCATGGTAAGAATAGACACTTATCAAGCTTCTTTAGTCTGAGATGCTGAAGGTCTCTGTATTTCAGTCCCTTCAACTGTTTTGTTAAAGATGCATGTTCAATTTTTGTAAATGTTGCGCTTGAAACAGTTGCTTGCACACTTTCTTGTTATGGCTAAATTATCTTAATCTTATATGATTAACAGTTGACAATCAGAATAACTACATGCTCCATCTGATGCAGAGGTCTACCGATTGCAATTTTCTTTATAAAGCCTGACCCAATCCAGTAATAATAGCCTGACCCTGATACCAATTTTGGCTGATTCTGATTCTTTTTTGCTTAAATGTTTTAAATCCTAATGAGTAGAGTATTTTAATAGCTCTTACTTTGAGGGATTACAGTGGAAGTAAGGCTGGCCGGCATATTGTATGTATTCTGACCTGTTGAAATTCATGTACACTCCGTCAGCCCTGCGGTGCATTTCTGAACCCAATTGTATGACATTTCGAAGTGAAAATAAAACTTTGTTAGCGTCGGATAGTCCATTGTGTGTTAAATGTTGGCTTTGTTCAGGGACTTCAGCGCTCGTGGCTGTCTCCGTGTTGTCGCTAGCTTTAGCCACTCTGCCAACGTCACTTTCTTGAAACGTCCTATGTTCCTCGTGGTGATTAAATTTTACGTGTCTGATTAGTGCCCTAAACGTTTTCAGGGTTGTACCGCCACAGCTTCTTATGTCTTTACGTTTTGAAACCATAATTTTCAGCATACATACATAGATACAGCTGGCTTGTGTATTTCTGACTGATACTCATCACTGTGCCAGCGCTGAGTGACGTAACAGACAGTGGCGGCAGCAGCAAAAGTGTCTCACCTCTATAACAACAAAGCAACTGAGCTTTATCTTTAATTAATGAAAGAAATCAATATTCTTGGCTAACTTTGGATGACAAAAAATTAAAGCTGACCAATTATAATTAGTGGAGCAGGACCGCTCTCGATGGAGAACACTAATGAAACATGGCAAAACACAGCTGTGTCACAAAGCTGGTCAAAGTCCTACTCATATGGAAATTTCGGCCCCACTCAGCATTGATTTCCATCGTGATGAACCCGTCCCACTAATTACGTCATTGTTTCCTCCAGCTGCCTTCATCCTGGGCATCGTCAACTAACAGCTATCAAAGTGGAGGACATATTAAATATCGCTGGTGGCTCTCATCTCCTGTTACTAGCAATTAAGTGAATACACTGTACTAATGCCACCATGCTGTCATTTGATAGCATTCGCTATAAACCCTAGTGAATTAATTTTTTTATAGCTTTATTCTTCCAGTTAGCTTTATTCTGCCAGCTTAATTTAAGTTTTAAATTAAACTAGCAGAAGCAGAACTTACAGATAGAATTGTATTATGATAAACATTACAGGGCATGTGCAAACAGTATATGTAGTGAAAAAGAAAATGTTTCAGCGTTAAGATATGAAGTTTTAGGAGGATTGTAAATAGCATTTATTGTTGATATATTTTACTTCTGTTTATGGTATTCTTTTATAAAAATAAATTAATGATGACATCAAATGTGTGAGATGCAGTCTGAAAAAAATAAAAAAAGTTTGGTCAGTGTCTATGTGAGATGTCAACAACAGACCTGGGAGTCGGACGGACTTGTTTATTGTGTTTTACTTAACTTTATGTACACCTTTTCAGAGGTTTAACATTTTAAGCTAATTAGCTGCTAATTAAAAGTAACCAAGCTATCAGTCAGCCCTTCAACTTACCCTTATTGGCTACGTCGGGGGAAATATTAGCCACGGTCAGCTGTGGGTGCCTGTGAGGAGCTCGTTTGCTGTCTGAGGTACACAGGGTTTACCGGGAGAGCTAACACTGCTACACAGAGCTAATGCTAACTGCTGTCTGATGCTATCCCACTGCCACGTGGAAAATGGAGTCGTCGGACTATGAAAACGTGCAGTTGGCAGTAATACAAGCATTTTGCACGCTGTCAAAAGAGCTTCTGTTGGACTTGGGACTTTTTGATCATTGCTGGACGAGTGTTTTAGGAAGTGTTTCCGTTAAGAGCTGTGCATCTCTCATTTCAATAATAAGTAGCCACCTGAGAAGAGCTATAAGCTTTTGCTTTTGTTCATCATTTGAAAGATTAAGGAATTCATACAGAAACCCCAGGCTTCGCCCCCGTAACACCCTTATCGAGTAAATATGTCACAGCCAACATTATCAAGCCCACCACCATCTGCCCATCTTCACGTACACCGCCACCGGGGCAGTAGTCCATGCCAGGTTATGGAATCAATCCTGAGTAAAGCAGTGCATTTGCCCACCAATCCTCATTCCCCACACCAGCTCCACGGCGCAAAAGAAGAGGCTTTGCTTGTCAACAAGGTAACAAGGAGGACTGTATGCACTGTTATGCCTGGCAGCAACGAACAGTTTCTGGCCGGCTGCAAGACGAATGGAGCATGACAGTATAGAGATAACCCTTTAAACGGTCAGGAGTTACTCTAGCGGGACAGGGAGTGACTCAACCCGCAGCAGTGTCCCATTGTTTTATATATAGTGGAGTTAAGGGTCATGACGATATGCATCATGTAAAAAAAGTGCCTTACTTTTCCAATTCTTCCCAATTGGAGCATTGGAATGTTCATAAAAATAACTGCACGTAGACATCATGTGAGACGACCTGAGCTTAAACACCAAAACAAAAGATAGAAGTTGAAGATGCACAACTGATTGGAAAAAAATATATTTGATTGACTGTTACATTCAAGATAAGTAAGCCAGAGCTCTCTGGGACTCTGGGTCTCGGGTGCCAATAGAAGATGTGGAATGGATAAATAAAAATCTAACATATATGAAGCCCAGAGATATCTGTGAAATAGTGGAAACATATAGAATGTTAGATACAACGGCAGCTAATTGAGAAAGCATGCCATACTTTGGCTGGATCGAAGTCACATTCAAGCTCGCTTCTGATGAAATCCAGAAGCTGAGGTGATTGTCCCCACACTTGTTATGAAATGTGGTAGACTTGCAAGTGGTGCAAAAAATGTTGAGAGATGATTCAGCTTCCTTCTCGAAGTCAAAAAATTATATTGGATACGTGGAAAAGTTGCAGCTCTCCATCTCTTTGAAAGACACAGAACCAGTTGCAAAATCGTACTTGCCTCGGCTCAAAACTTCTGTACAGAAAAATGATCGACTACCTGAACGATCTCATTGCACAAGGCTGCGTATGAAAATGAAACCCACCATACGCATCTCCAGTAGTGTGTGTCTGTAAAAATTTTAGAAGTTTACGCTTTTGTAATGACAATCTGAAAAATGATCCCTGACTGCCAGCTGATTCAAGGAACAACACGTGCTTTTCTCTTTAAGACCAGGGCAAGTTATATCACCAGGGCTTTATGGCACCACAGAGTAGGCACCTGATTGCATTTGTGACCCCCTGTGATCTCTATGAGTGGATCAGAATACAATTTGGCCTTATGAATGCCCTAGCTGCCTTCCAAAGATGTACTGTATGAGAGACTATCTTGAACGTTTTAGGGATGAGATATGTGTCCGGAATCTTGATTATACATTAATGTTCAGCAAGTCCTTTTCGTCCCATGTTCAGGATGTCAGAACAGGGCTCAGGCGTCTCAGACAGTATCTTATAAAATTGAAGCCCAGTAAGTGAGTTGTTTATGCTTAAAGTACTGTATCTGGGAGGTATTGTATCAGAGGATGGTCGTAAAATGGATCTGGCATAGACAGTTGCAGTGAGGGCCCCTAAAAGAAAAGAAACCGCTCACTGTAGGAAAGCTTAGGGCTGTAATGGGTCTCCTTAGCTATTATAAGATATACATTAGGGATTTCTCCCACATTGACGATCCTTTGTACAACATCTTGAGTGCCTGAGCTGAGCAGTAGTCAGAGAGCACCGGGGTTTAGACAAGGCAGTTGAAAGGAACAGTGAAAGGGGTGCCCGCCAACCAGCCCGTCACATGTACTGATAAATATAAGGACCGATTTAGAGAACTGGTAGATTGTCTGGTAGAGCCACCCATTCTTGCATTTCCAGACTTCAGTAGGCCGTTCATTTTACACACAGACACATCCAATCAGGGTATTTATATCAGGAACAGGCAGGAACTCGGTAATGATGACGTTCTGCTTCGCAAACTGCTGAAAATATGCAACTTGTCCTTATAGAAAAATATAAAGACAGTATTAAAGGCATTACATAATGAGATGGGACACCAAGGTTTGGAGAGAACATCATTGGTGTGAGTTAGATTTTTCTGCCCACTGATGAAAAGGTACATTGGACATAATGTTGCCTCCTGTTCCTGTCTAAAAGGCAAAAGGCCAAGCACAAAAATCAGAGCCGTTCTCACCAGGATTGTCACCCTCAGTCTTTCGTTATTGCGTCTGTTCACTTCCTTCATGTGGACAGATGTTCAGATGGATATAAATAGATAATAGTCATAATTAACAATTTAACCAGATTCACACAAGCCTATCCCACGACATCAAAATTAGGCAAGACAGTGGCTGACTAAATATTTAATTATTATGCTTTAAAGTTTGGATTCCCCTTGGGGATATGTTACGCGCGCCAGCTTGAGCTGCTGCGCGAACATGCTCCTTCCCTGTTTTCCTTCATGTTTTGTACATGTCATTAACGTCTGCTCTTTAGCCGTCTTATATAGTGCTCATTGGCCGGAGGCGCACCTACGAAGAATAAAGGCGAAGGAGGCGAAGTCGCAAATCCTCTCTCATCCTGCGGCTGGAAGTCTTTGCGTTCCTTATGCACTCCAGCAGTAGTAACCATGTTAAATTGAGTTGGGAGTTCCTGGCAATCCGTTTTCGTTCCTGATAGTTCAGGGGACACACTCAGATCCGACGGCCCACTGCGTGGCTGGTTTGTAGCTTTCTCCGTTTTTTTTTTTGTTGGCCAGGGCTCCTTTCTCTACATGCTTTGATTTGTGAGTATGCCCATTAAATATGGTTAAACTGCAGCATTTGGTGGCTTTCTGTATGTGTTATGGATCCCTCTGAGCCAGGTACACAATAGGAAACGTAACAGGATACATCATGATTCAGGAGGTGAATTTGAGAATCAGCTCTATACCAAGCTAGTAAACAACGTTGGCGAGGCAGGATCCAGGAGAACACCATGTCACCCAGAAGGTAATGGTCAAGTGGACCCTTTCAGCAAAACACTCCTGCAGATGCTGAAGATGCTCACAGAGACAGAAAAACTGGAAGGAGTCGTTATGCCCCATTTTACCATGTGTTTGGGAGAAACCCAGGACTTCCAATTGACCTGCTCTTTATGTTAACACCAGAAACTGGAACCTCCGATCACCAGCAGCACATGAAAAAATGGAAAAGTAGAATGCAGAAGGCATATGAGATTACAAGGGAGAATGCAAAGAAATCCGCAGAAAGTGGGGAAAGGAACTAAGATAACAAAGTCAGGAGTTGTCTGTTGGAAGAGGTGATCGTGTCCTTGTTAGAAATATCTACCCCAAAATTTGAACAGGCAAATTTAGCAATCACTTGGAGGACCGTCTACAAAGTTCTGTGTAAGGTAAACAAAGGCATCCCAATTTATGAAGCTGTGCCTGAGCAGGGAAGAAGGACTGACAGCAGGACCTTACAGCGTAACCTCCTCACTTGTACTCATTTTCCATTAAAGCTCCTACTCAAAGTTGCCAAACGACCAAAGGAAAATAATATCAGAACAACAAAGACGAAGGAAAAACAAAGAGTAGCAGGAAGATGATGACTGGTGTTGCTATTTCACAGTGCAACCTCAACCTGAAATGCAGTCTCAGGCAAATGATACCTCTGATTTTATTCACACAGAATATGAGTCGAGACCGAAGAACACTGAGCACCAGGAGAAATGTGACGGTCAAGTGAGTGGTAAAAAAGACCCAATATGCAGAGATGAGAGCCAATTGCCAAACCCACCTAATTCCAAAAATACCTAAACACCATATGAAGAGGAAGTCATCCTTCCTCCCTTGCCGCTTAATTTTAATAGGAAATGATGCAGAGACTGTACATATTCTTGGTAGCTAGGAAGAAAGAGACATGCAGCAAAAGTGTTTTTCTAAGTCTTAAGTTACGCATCAGACCGCCAGCTCATCACATATTCTGGTATCAGCCCTTGCCTTATCGATTTCACGCAGCAGAGACCCCATGAAGAGATACTATGCCACTCCCCCACTACCAACCTGCACCTCCAACTGGATTGAACCACAGAACATTCATACACATTCCACACATTTCATGGAATTTTTCAGTCATTCACATTTAAGTGAACTGTTCCAGGAACAAAGAAATTCGTCCATTTCATAGACTGCTGTGAAAAACAGATGATACTCGTACATTTCATTGACTGTGATAAGGGTTGAAAATGCTCACACAAAAATGGTATACTATTTCAGTGGTGCAATAATACACACACTTAATGTACTTAAGATGCTATGCAAGTCAATGCTTATAGAATTTTTAGGAATTCAGGGATGTTGTAATGTGACCGCTGAATAGGGGTAATGTTTTAGACTGTCAAACTATTAGCCCCTAAAATAAATTTGCTGTAATTTTGACGGTAATGTGAAAATAATTAAAAATAAATTGTGATGATTGTGATGAATGTTAATTGGGTTTACTCAGTATTCATAGAATTTGAATTCAAGGTCTTGAAGTATGTTCATTGCTAAATAAGATAAGAAATAAGAAAGTTAATTTATGAAGTTTTAGGGAGCTTTATAAGTAACATTTAAGTTTGTCACTTTATGCTATATCGTTTATATATTTTATTCATGTTTATGGTATTTTCTTTTAAAAAATGTATTAATGATGACGTCATATGTGCGCGACGCACTCAGAGAAAAAGAATTTGTTCCGTACCTACGTGAGATGTCAAAAACAGACATGAGAGTCTGACAGACGTGTTTTTGTGTTTTACTTAACTTTATCTACACTTTCTCAGAGTTGTAACACATGAGGTAGTCAGAAACCGGGAAAATACAGTAGTATTTATCACATTTAAAGGAATACAAAAAAACAGATTTCCCTGTTTTCATGTCAACGTTATATCCGGAAAATAATAGAAACAGGTATAAGCCTCATAACTGCATGCAAACACAGTCGATAACTCCTAAACGTGTCAGACTTTCATTACTTAATCCTTTTCCAAAGCTGTGAGTTGAGAAAACCTACAATATGTAGACAATGAAACTAATTGGACAAAGACACTCTCACCTGCCTTATCACACATGCAGCAGCAGCATGAATGCAAATTGTTAACGTTTGATATAATAACTGGTCTACATGCCGATTAACTAAAGAATGACTGACCAGTCTAACCTTCAAAGTAAATACCAAAGAAGCTGCTGTAAATGTCATGAACTTTGAAAGACTCTGAGGTTCCTCTGCCACTCATCACAGCACACAATAAATTCGATTACTGTGAAGCCTATTTATTTTTCCCTAATAATGAGGCAGCAAAACATTTTGAAGCGGTCTCTTCCCGACTCCAAAGCTTTAGAAGATTTTCTTTTTTTTCTCTCTTTTTTTTTCCTAACTTCTGCAGTGAAAACTTATTGAAATTCTGCTGAGGCTCCATCTCTGAAACTTCACACACTTTACAAGCCTGTAGCTAGTATCTATGTGTTGTGGGGACAACATATATAAACATGAAGCAAAATTGTATTCAAAAGTGCGTAGGAATGCAAATTATGGATTGCAAACATTTTTGAAACCCTTTGTGAAATTTCACTGGAGATTTTGAGGAAATGTGTATTGACTATACCCGCTATCAAAGCTGTTATGAACAGGCTTTACAGATGGACAGTTGGACAAAGGAAAAACTACAAGCATCCATTGTCAGTGGCACATTGAGAGAAAAAAAAGGCCTTTTTGTACATAACTTGCTATATAAGCTTTATTCTTTGCTGTTTTAACTTGAAATGTCCAGATGCAATGGAAACCGTTTCCAAGTGGATTTCCTCCATTTGTGGGACTGTGTTGTAACACCTGTATGGAGTCATCACAATGAGCCAAAGCTATGAAGGATAATGAGTTTTTTCTCAAATATAATGAGAAGAAGACACCCCTTTTTAGATGATATGAAACATGCTATAGCTAGAAATACCTTCAGAGAAAATCTCATTACATACGAAAAATGGCTAGCTAGCTAACCTATACCTGGATCATTGCACCTTTAGAAAATGTAATTATTCGCTGAGGTTCTCCGGGAACATGTTCACACTTCATGTCCCACACTTCAAGCTGTTCCTCTCCATTAAAAGGTCTACCACCAAAAATAAATGGATTTTTTTAGATCCTCTGCATATACATGCAGGTATTTTTGATGCATGTGTCGATGTCTCTGCAATGCTGATGCATAAATGTAAGACAGCTGACACACTCTGCGTTATACTAATGACGAGATTCCCATTGAGGGAGCAGTGCATTCTGGGGTAATAGCAAAGACACGGCGTGGACACTCACTTGTATACTTAAGAATAAAAAAACACACACAGAGTTGGGCATCTACTTAAATTGAATTAAACCTTGCTAGTCTAAGGCTCACCTAGAAAATGTATATAATGATCATGCATAACATTAGACTGACAGACAAGTGAAGTGAATGACATTGAACTCATTACAATGGCACTTATCAAAGGGTGGGATATATAAGGCTGCAATGAAACATTTTGAGCATGAAGCTGCTGAAAGTATGAAAAATCTGAAACCATAAGGAAGTGGTCCACAGGACACTCTGTAAACCATCAACAGGTGCATTGCACTGTGCGTGGAAAGCAATGATGTGCATTGGGTAGCTTGTGCTACTACAACACAAACTCATGAAAAAATGAATGCTGGTTCTGAAGGTGTAAGTGCATCACAGTTGGCATCTAATGGGGCCGCAAAACCACAGACACGCTGGTGTGTCTGTGCTGACACCTACAACAAGCAACTGTCAAACAGATTGACACGCAGAGAAATGCTTTATCATGTGCTCTCAGTGCTACCCATAATCGTGTAGTTGTGTTTGTGTTTGTGCGTGTGAGTGTGAGTGTGTGTGTGTTAGTGTGTAGAATTGGGCACTTGCAGAACAAGCTGTAAGTTAACTCGAAATTCAATAATTTACCTCATACCACAATAGTAAACAAATTTCTCAGCAACCAATGTGAAAAACCTTTTCCCTCACCCTATTTGTTCTGATATATTGTCAGTCTGATTTATTACAATATATAAATTTTTGTCTGAACAGTTTGCAGCAGTTGTAGAAATGTTACATTTTAATGTTATGTGGGTTAGCAGGACTCTGCCCTGTCCTCCATTTTTCATTTGGGATCAGACATAAAGTTAATTCAGTGCATAGTGCTGCACCCAGGGGAAACCCTGGAGGAAAGAGGAGGTATGCAGTGATAACAGACACCCTCTCCAGGACACCTCAGTCAGTCTGAGTTTGTAACATTGATAATTAAGTCATCATTCAGCTCAGGATATGTGCCCGACGGCATGTTCAGGGAAGCGCCGCATAATAACGAGCTCTGCCAAATGACCGCCGCTTACGCAGACCGCCACTGCTTTTGTCATTCATGCCATATCCCAGAGCCCGCCAGCGTCAGCAATAAGCAGCTAAAGCACACACGTCCTGGAACATTTGAAACCCCAGCAGGTGCTGAGAGTGAAAAGCACTTTACTGTGAGAGTTCACTTAACTACAAATGGGTGAGAGGAGGAAAAGTAAGCAAGTGATCTGAATGCCATTATCAGGAGTCGCTGAGCCGTCAGGGGTCAAACAAGTCAAGCTATTTATTGTTTTCTGGTTGTAAGGACAGATGAGATGTAACTCTGTCTGTTCTTATCAACTCAGGTACCCATGAGCAGACTGTGGGGATCTATTCATTTATTGCCTATAGTTGTTTGCAGTGTTATATGGGGGCTAGAGCTTATCCCAGCTGACATTGAGTGAGAGGTCAGGTTCTCCTCCACCACTTCATCACAGAGCCAACACAAAAAGAGACCAACAACCTTTAAGGCACTCATTCACAAATATGGCAAACTTGGTGACACCAATGCACCTATATTCTGTATGTTTGGAATGCCGGACCCAAAGGGAAGCCAACATGCAAATTCCACACAGAAAGAGGCTACATGTCTGGATTCACACCTCTTTTGCTCGGAGTCACCACTGTTAGCTGCCGAGTAATTGCAGAGACAGTAAGATGAAAAAGTTTTCAGAGGCTTAAAGTCATTTCGTTGCCTACAAGACAAATGCTTCCCTTCAGCTTTTTGATCTATACTGCATATTGCGTTGCTTATTCATATGTGATTATAAATGCGAGGCTGAGATTTATGAAGGCATCTCTAATGAAATGGAACCATAAAGCTGTCATGATTGTTTTGAGTGTGTGGATAAAATGCCGTCAGTATCGTAAACATGGATGGAGGCCGTGCTCCGTTAATATAATGCCTCATTGATCCTTAATGTGTAGGCATCTTGGAAAAAAAGAAAAAAGAAAGGTGAATCATTCTTGCGTATAACTCTCTGTAATTGTGGAACTAATAGCCTTACCTTGGAGAACAGGAGACAATAATAAAAAATATAAAAGAAAAGAAAACACACTGAGATTGCTTCTGTCTTCCTAGGATAGATTATCTGAGGGAAATTAACATAAATTGTAGCAAAGCTCTTTACAATCACAATCGCTCGGGTATTGCGTAATGTCACTTATCATTGTGTCATTAGTTTCATGCTGTCTGAGAAAATATGCTCATTCCATCAGAATCGGTCAAACTCGTTCTCTCACTCCTTTATTGTCTTCCCTTACAGATTCTACTCCGCATATCAAATATTTGAAGGCGTCTCCTGTTTACGCCAGCTAGCCCACTTCTTTGATTGCTCCTCCGCTACTGATTGACTCAATAGGTCTTTAGAAAAAGCATATGAGAGCATGGGTGCACCTTTCCCCGGAAAATATTACCATTCAAAAGAAGGAAAAATTCTTTTATATCAACTGATTGTTTAAAGTCTTCATGGTTTGCATCTGCATACTGCAAACTCTAGTATCAATCAATCAATCATTTGGAGTCACTGTTTTAAAAATACAACTCATATCCATCAGTCCATCAATCCATTAATCCATCCATCCATTGTCTTCTGCTTATCCAGTATCAAATGCGTTCCTGGGATGTTTGCAAGACCAGATGAGATGAGATGTCGCTTCTAACAAGGGCAAACCTTAGATTCTTGGGTTAGGTTCTTGTTACTGCTATTGCTCTGTATAACAAACAAAAATTTGGCTCTTTTAGAGTTCAGTTTCAAAATGTTCTGTGTCCTCAAACAAGGAGGTCATGTATTTACCTGTACTAGTTTGTCTGTCTGTAAGGAAGAACTAAAGAAAAGGTTTGCATGAAATTTTACCATGAAGTAGGTTTTGGCATATCCTAGAAATGATTTTGTTGTTGTTATGTCATGAACTCATGACTTGACGTCATAACAGAATTTTTTTTGGCTATTACTCATAAATTAATGAACAGATTAGTATTTATGTTTACCTTGTGTTAGCCTTTTCCTGTTCTGGGTCCAGACTGTGTTTGGGGAACAGGGGAGACATTCATTTATATCATCCAGGGCCGAAGTCTCTTGCTTCATGAAAAACCCCTGTTACATTACACTAGTATACAAGTGCAAAGCAGTATACAAGACAAAGTGGACTCCTGGTCCTGAGAACATGTAGCTTTTATTCAAAGACTGTGCAGCTGTACACATATAAGTCATTTTGGCCAAAAAAAACTCTGCATAACTGCTTCCGTTTACCTTCATCAATACACTTGCACGCTCTAACTCACCTCTCCCTCTCTTGCCCTTGCTCTTCCACTCACTAACACACTCAAGCTTGGCATACCTGTACAATTTGAGCCCAATTCGAGCCAGATCATGAACCTCATAACCTCATACTGTCGGGGTAAAGGTTCTTTGAGTGCTTTCTAGTTTTTTTATTGATTCGAGGAAAATTATAACGATTTTTAAAAAAAGTCTTCCAGGTGAGCATCCAATAAAGTTTGAATGATTGTACAAAAAGAAAAAGTTAATAATAGTATGGTTTTAGTTACATAAAAAATGGCTCCAAATTTAATCAAGTAGTTTGAAATTCATCAATAAATTTGAAAACAGAGAGAACTTAAATCATAAATGAATACCAATTAAATTTGGAATTCAGTAGTAGATCTATTGGGTTCTACAGAGGGATTAAGATAAATCTAGTGTTCATTATGCTTTAAATTGAGTTCTCTATTAGCTCTTAACACAGAGCTGAGTTATGTTTGCTCTCAAAATACACTCATTGACTTTATGTAATGTTAACTTTACTTTACCTTATGTAAAATCAAATCTATTTGTCGTCAGAAAACTGTTAACATGGCAAAGAGAAGATGGGTGATCTGTGATCATAGAAGTGCTTTTCTTGGCACTTAATTGAAAATCAATTCGTAAACATCTACAGCTGATGTGAAGAATTCTGTTTTTGTGGCATTGCAGTAATATACTACTACATTACTCCATACTCACCTTTAAATTCTGATAAAAGGTGGAAAGCTGTATAAAGATTCATCTTTGCCGTCAGTCTGTAAATGTGCACAGATTAATGGAGTGGGACAGGCAGGGACGTTCTGAAGCTTTGGGAGACAACAAAAGAATCAATCAGTTGGACTACACAGATATAAAACATAAGAGGATTATTATCATTTACTGACATAACTGGGGCTTACTGTGAGTTAACTGGGATTGTCAGCCTTTGTGCGTCGCAGCATCAAAGTCATATGACAAAAAAAGCTCCCATGGCCAAAAGCTTTTTTTTAGACCAAGCTTCTTTTTTTTTAAATTTCCTTTCGCTCTTCGTGCTTCATAAGCAGACGTTGGCGAGGAGATCAGCTGACATATAGGACAACCAGTTAAGACTAGTTGCCAACAAAGGCTCAAAAGGGGACCTGCTGCAGGGAGTGGAGCACCAGCTCCAAAGACCTCACCTAGACACTTTATCGCCTGTCTGTCTTAAAACGTTAGTAGAGAATTCTGGCTTCTCTGGCTCGGTGAGTCATGACAGAAGAGTTCTTGCTGCTCTATTTGTCACTCCACACTCAAAAAAGTGAACCTTCTGAGTTGTTGAATTATATAAGTGCAACTATATCCAATCTAATGAATATATCAGCATTAGAGTTTATAAATTAAGTAGACTTTAGTAGGTGTAACATAAACTGAAGACTCATAAAGCCACAAAAGTCGACTGATTTGACAGAAACAATATAGAGGGAATCCTACAACCAGTCTGCTGACATTTTATAAACCCAGGTTAACCATATTATGTAGTAGTTGCTTAATGCAGTTATGTTGTTTGCACATACATCCATTATTTTCCCCTTAATAAGGTTATTAAATTCTATCCATCACAACTTGGTTTGGTGGAAATTGTTAACATAACCAGATCAAGTAAATCCAACAAATCATTTTTTGAGTGCATGTTGCTCTTGGCTTCTCATATAGCTTAGGATAATAACACATGTATCCTAAGTCCTGTTTTCCTGGGGGTTTTATGTGGTTTTTCCCAATATGCGGATGCTTGTGAATGGAGGCTGTTGAGTTATGACAACACCAAGGCTGGAATATAATCAACCGATCCCACGTTTATAGCCTGAGAGGAGGTTTTTAATCATCCAACTCTCTAACTGCGTTTTAAGCAGGTATGAAAGCTATTCTAGATGCCCCTTGTCACACTGTCCTTCACAATTCCTCCATTCAAAAGTTGTCAAACTCTCACACACCATCTCTAACTGCACAATGGCGATCAGATGATCAGAGTGATAGCACATAGGCTAGGGATGTGTCTTAAAACCAATCAAATACCACAATGACGAATATCTGGGACATATGCCCCATATGAATTGATATGCAGTTGTGTGGAGAGATACGACAGACAGCAATTTATTATTGCTGCTGTCAACTATGTCGAAAGAAAATGATAGCAATCATAGACATAAAACAAATGTTTTTGCTTTCTTTCTACTAAGAACATAAGTAGAATAATAAAGTGGAAAATATTGGGGTTGATGGTGGTGGACATCGGTGATGCATTGGGCTGAAAACATTCACTATCCTCAATATTTTTTGATAAATGTACTGAAAATGGATAGCAGCCTTTAAAGAACACAAGAACTCAGTCTTGCATTCTTGCAGTGAGGAGTGTGGAATTTGCCAAAGACTCCCAAGACAAAACGATATGTCAGATCTGTGCCAAACCTGGTTTCTCATGTAAAGGTCACATATTTTGCTGCATGGAGGCAGCTAAATATCTAGGAGTCTAGGAGTAGTGTTAAAACACTACTCCTAGACTTAAAGCCTGAGTATACTTTTCAAATCTTGAATTCACCACCTTAACCAATTATAAAAATGGCTGAGTGTGTAATTTCCCAATTTCATGACCTTGAGGTGGCCTGACCACTCAGTCATAATGATGTGGTACAAGCCAAAAATGCTGATGTTGTCATCTTTCAGCTTAAAGTTACACAAGCTATGGACGGATGCTACATCAAAAGTGTCCTCGACACAAGATGCATTTGCAGCATCCGCCATGATGCTAAAGTTAATGGCAGTAAGAGGGGCAGAGAAAAATAAAAAAGGGAACAGCATAATGTTAGCAGTCTAAGATGCAGTATGTGAAACTGCTCCAAAACATTTTTGCAATTAAAATTAAGTGACTCACATTTAAACTATAACTAATATGTTTTGATAAAAATACAATTAGAGAGCCGAGAATATTAGTCTGCATATAATAACTGAAATATAGGCCAACTCATTTTCTAAGTTGGGAGCCTAGTGAACAGGTTTATTTAACTAAAATTGCAGACAAACACACACACACACACACACACACACACACTTCCCACACCGATCCATTAATATCCCTAATTTTTCAGGGATATATTGAAGGTGATGTGTAAGATTCAAGATTTAATTTATTGAGATTCCGACTAACCACCAGAGAGGTACACAGCAGAATGAAATAATAATTATTACAGAAAAGCATTTTTCAGAGGTTCTTAATAAAGAAATTAAAGTGTCAAAAATAGTCCGTATACATTATTTTATTTATCGCTGGAATTTTCCTCAGTCAAATAAACCCAGGAGAAGTGAGGGAGGTTGCTCTGGTGACTGTTTTAAACTGAAATACTCAATGCAGGACAATTAAGGAGTACTGACACAATACAGGTGGAAAGTTTGTTGTAGAGAGACAACAGATCAGAAAGACACTTTTAAGTGTTAAGATTTAACCTCACACGAAAAGTGTGTTACAGCCAATTCAAGGTTGTCCTTTAACACTGACATATACTCACACAATCTTTTGGCTATTAGCTGAATGTCGATTCTAGATAAGCTCCTTCAAAACACTTCCTGTTGCATTTTTATCTAAAATGGAGGCAGTTTGTGTGGATTGTGGGGGAAAGATAGGAGAAACAGGCACCCTTTGACTTGACCTCACAGACGAATCAGTAACCCCAGAGTGACCTCAGGTGATTATATAGTAAGATGCTATTTAATATGTGAACTGACAAAAAACATGTACTGCAAAATTCTTTTATAACTGACATCAAATACAAATAATGAATGCAGTGCACTGTTTGTCAGACGATATCCTCAGGCTCCTATGTTATTATTCACCGTGATAATGCACTGCAGGAGGTTATGAAATGTCATTGAATCTGCAATGTTTGAAATCAGGAGCCTTCAGCAGATCTGCCGTCAGTGGATAGAAGTGCAGTGCTGTCGTTTTTGATCATTATAGACAATTGATCTTTGAAGTTAAAAGAATATTTATGCATTTGGTTTCCCGGCGAAGCATCTCAAAAAAGGTGCTGTGAAGTGTGTGATTGACTTTCACTTCCAAGTAATATGCGTATAACTCACCGCAGATAGTACACTATCTTCAGGGTTTTGTCACTCAGCTGTCTGTATTGTATATAGCAGTCAGTACCTTGGATTCCAGTCTTTAACATGTTTTGTTTTTTTTGTTTGTCAGGACTAAGGCTAAACAATGGTATATGGTGCTTTAGGCCTGTTCTGGTACTGCCATGATCAGAGCTAGCTATGATAGCATTCTTGGCGTGAACCACTTCCTACTTTCCTTTTTCTGCTGCAGGGGTTTGGTCCAGCATGATACATCCTTTTCATACTTCTTCTTTCTCATTCTCTGTCTTCTGCTGCCTCAGGCAATCTCCCAGCAGTACATCCCAGGAGACATCTTCCTGATGTATTCGTGGTTTGCCTTGTATCATCCTGGATTGTGGATATGACTCACTTATTCTCATCCTCCTTCTTGTTGTTAGCTTCCATTCTATTGATGTCAGAGCACTTGAAATATGAATGAGTCTACATTGACATTGGTAACCCACGGTTACCAGTTCTGTGAAGTATCTTCTTAACTCTATGTTATCGGTCACTTCATATCTGACCCAAACCTTGTTGATGGAACGTCGCATTTCTTTTCTTTTGTAAATATTGGGGCTCCAAGCTTCCCTTACGGGAAAATTGAAGACCTACTAAAGCGCAATGACTTTTACCACGAAGCCATCCAGCTAGTAAAGCATGCCTTTCACTCTCCAATCCCCTCATCCAAATCCCCTCATTTCAAATCTGAAATTCATACTTTTCTGACCGAAGTACAGATTTCCACTGATACTGTCTTTTCTTTTTATTTCTTAACTCAAGCAGTTCTCTTCTTCTTACTAGCCACCCTCAGCCATGGTCTCTTTGCAGCAATTCAACCATGAAGGACTGATTCACACAGAGTCTTCCGACCAGTACATGTAGATATGTGTCAGCTTCTCCATTAAGCATCCATGTAGGCTCAAGTCTGACGTGCTGTTAATTAGTCTTTACAGAGGCTCGTATCTCTGATGAATTTATCCTCTGCTGCAAAGGATGACTTGGTCTTCCTTTCCTGGGAAAGTCCTCACGTGAACCAGTTTCATTAGGGCGTTTGATGGTTTTTGCAACTGCGCTTGAAGACAAATTATTTTCCGAACTGACCGACTGTCTTAATGAAAGACAGATTGTCTTTTTTTAATTATCTTTACTTAGTTGAGCCGAACTTAACATAATACAGATTGTTTCAGTAATTGACAGCGGCGGTTTAAGCCCGTGTGGCGCCCAGTGCAAACCTCTCTTTCTACGTTATGAATGTATATTTATTTACTTATGTGTAGTGATTTGCTAACATATCTGACTATGTTATAGTCACTTAAAGATTAGAATTAGAATTAGAATTCTTTGAATTGAATTATAATTCTTTGAATTATATGAAAGTGGCTCACCATCACATGGTTAATATGTCATATCCTGTCATGATCTCCTTTCACCATCTCAGAAATATTTCCAAACTCCGTTCTTCACTCACCTTGAGTGATGCTGAAAAGCTGGTCCACGCGTTTGTCTCCTCCCGACTGGATTACTGTAACGCACTTCTCATCGGGATCCCTGATAAAAGTCTTCAAAGACTTCAGTATGTTCAAAACAGTGCTGCAAGGATCC
>VRLP01005335.1:0-37993 GCA_009660295.1 Lophius piscatorius | reverse complement strand
GTTCGGCTGTTCCACTTCATCCCAGAAGAGTCGGGTCGGACATCGGAAACCTGGGCAGGCCGGTCCAGTTCCTATGACTACAAACAGATACAAACAGATACAAACAGATACAACTATGACTACAAACAGATACAACTATGACTACAAACAGATACAACCATGACTACAAACAGATACAACCATGACTACAAACAGATTCAAACAGAGACAAGCATGACTACAAACAGATACAACCATGACTACAAACAGACGCCCTGAGTTTCCCCAACATCATTTTCTGTCTGGGTGAGTCTTAAATACGTCTCTGACACTGAAAATGAAGTTTATCACTTAAATCTCAACCCTCGTGGTTTTGCAGCCTGCTGTTCTGTAAAATCAGGTCACAGGATCTAATTTCTCTCTGCAGCTGTTTGAACACGGACTTTAAATCCCATAAATCAACAGCCATTGAGTTTCCTTCACCCCGTGTAAACTTACCCTCTTTCCTTGACATCTAAAGCCCAGTTCTTCAGAGGCTCCTCCTCCTATCGGCGGGCGACCTTGGCTCTCCTTCGCCTCCTCAGCTTCATCGCGGCTCATTCATCTTCTCTGTCGGGACCCAAGGACGAGGCCCACACTCCGCCCATTTCTCCTCGTTACTGAAGCTTCATTTGGGGGAAACGCTCCTTTAATTATGATTCATATCTGGGTCATTCAGAAAGCGGCGCCGGCCTCTGTGTGGAGTAGTATTAGCAGGGAGAAGCCGCGAGTCGCCGGGGCAACCGCGCTGAGGGGAGTTATCTGCTGCGAAGAGGCTTTCATATTTAAATGATCCTCATTATGTTCAATCAAGTTGATTTTTAATTATCTGTATTGTTTTCCCCTGTCTTTTGTCTCAGCTTCAATCAAGTAGTCATGATTCCACAGAAGGTGGACAAGGTGGAGAAGGTGGTGCCTGGCTGGATTTGAACCCGTGACCCTGCTGCAAAGTGAACTAATCTGACCGGCGTCGTGTTTCTGGAATTAGTTGGGACGAGAGAGGGATGAGAGAAAGAGGTGAGGAAAGAAAGGAAACAATCAGGAAGCAGGAAGAAAAAGAGGGAGGGACTTCCTCTTCATCCAGTCTTATTTTTACTGTGAAAATGCAAATTTACTGATAATGGTATCATTTTACAAACGAGTCATTACCGTAAAAGTATTATTCTGTGTAACGGACGGATTGTACTAGAACAAACATCCCATAATATCTACTGAAATAAGATGCTGGAAATAAAGTTGATTTCCAGGTAATTCACGGTTTATTAAATTACTACATTTGATCTGTTTTAGTGATCAGGTGTGGTAGATGTTAGGATTGAGTCTCTGAGGGGGCGGAGCCTCTTTCTCAAAGGACCCAGCAGGTACTAGAGGATACCTTTGGTTTAATAAATACAATTATCATTTCAAATCTTCTTTTTCTACTTTATGTTTGTTGTTTTTATGTTAAATTTGGTTTTGAGTTCTGAAACACGAGGGGGTCCAGAGAAAATAATGAGGAGGTGAGAGGAGAGAAGATGAAAGGAAGCTACAAGGAGGGGAGGAGGTCGCAGATGGTGGGCAAAAACATGAGGAGGAGAGAAGGAGAGGAAAGGAGCAGAGGAGGAGTTGAAGGGAGGAAGATGTCGGGGCGAAGAGCACAGAGGAGTGGATGTTATGTAGGAGAGGAAGAGAAGTGAGAGATGAGAGGATGAAGAAAGTTATGAATGAAATGGAGCTTCTGTCAGAAAAACAGAATAATGTAGTTTTACTGAAGTCAGAATGAACTAAACTAAACTGTCACACAAACACACACACACACACACACACACACACACACACACACACACACACAAACACACACATACACACACACAAACACACACACATACACACACACTCAAACACACACACACATACACATACACACACACACACAAACACACACACATACACACACTCAAACACACACACACACATACACACACACACACACACACACACACACACTCACAAACTCACACACAAACACACACACACACACAGGTAAAATAACTTAAAAGGGAATGAAAGAAGTAAAGAAAAGGTTGTAGGGAAGGAGAACGACAGAGGAGAGGAGTCTTGTGGAGGAAGCGAGGAAAGTGAGAAGGAAGTAAACAAAGAAAGGGATGACAGCAAGAAGTCGAGGAAATAACGGCATTATGTGAGGAGAGAAAGGGAGAGGAGGAGGGAGGTGAAGGTTGAAGGAGAGGTAGGAAGAATACGATAAAAAGGAGGAAAAAAGGCAGAGAAATAGGAAAGGAGGGGAAAAGGAAGGAAACAAAGGAGGAGTAATGATGGAAAGAAAGGGTGAGGAGGAAGAGAGGGAGAAACTGAGTTGGTAGAAGGAGATGAGAGGATGAATTCCAGCACATCAAGGAGGAGGTGGTAGAAATGAAGAAGGAAGGTTGGGGTAGAAGAAGACGAGGAAGGAAAGGAAGGAAGAGAGAAGGTGGTAAGGGAGGGACATGGAAGGAGAGAAAAAGGAGGATATAAGGAGGAGAAATAGGAAAAACGAGATAGGGAAGGAAACAAAGAAGGTAGGAAGCTAGAATGGAGAAGGGAGCTACAGATGGAGGGGAAGAAGAAAGAAGGGAAGGAAGAGGAGTGAAGGAAGAGGAGGTGAAGAAGAGAGAGGAAAAGAGGACATAAGGAAGGAAAGAGAAGAAAGGAAGCTCGGAGGGAAAAGAGACGTGATGAAATGATGACAGCTCGCTAACGTTTGCTAATGAGCATTGGAGGGAGTCACACCGCAGCAGCTAGCTTCATCATTAGCTGTAATAATCTTTCAGCTCTCATTAAAGCTTCCTTTAATTTATCCGTCCGTTGATGGAGGCTGAAGGAAAGAGTTTCACGGTGCAGAAGATCCAGATCCACCAGGCCTCCGATGAAGCACATCCCCAAAATAACCTTCAAACATCTCCACAACTATCAGGTGAGTCAGTTAGTCAACGTTACTCACCTGTCAGGGGTTGTAATGTTAGGGACTCCATGCTGGTATTCGCCTCAGAGGGGGGTCCCAGCAGAATGAAGCTCTAGTGCCGTTTCTATCAGGAAGACTATCCCCTCGCACACTCGGTTGGTCGGGGGTTCAGTTGAGATCGGTTGTTCCAATCGGTCGGTTACATCTATCCAAAATCATGGGGACAAAACTTCATTGTTAGCTTATCGTCTAGTTCCTTCACGCTTCTGTTGTGCACAACCTCTAACTACCTATCATCATCGGTCTCAGCAGAGACATCAGCCGCCACCACCTCCAGTATCCAGGCTCCATGGGACAGCAGGTATATCCCGCCTGCTGGGGCTCAGGGTAAGTTGCCCTTCGATCACAATCTCCCTGAGTATGAGTGCCAAAGATTTCCGTCTATCCATCCATTGGACGAAAGACAGGATAGACCCAAGACCCAAGTCTCCAGTCCACCCCAGAACCATCGCACTCACATTTACATTTAGGGGCCTTACGGGTCTTTGGAGTCACCAATTCACTGATAAAGCTTGTTTCTGGACAACGGTTGAAAGCTGGAGTACCTTTCAGAGATCCCACGCATCTCCACCCAAAAAGGGTCAAAGATTAGAGGCGGGGTCATTAAACCCGGAACCCTCTCATTGTGAGGCCGAACAGCAAACGGCCTTTTCACTTCACGCACACTTAAACAAAGTCTTGGACGAGTGGACTTAAGTCTCTGGGGTCGTAATGCCGTGACAGATCAAAAACGAAAGAGTACTAAGCAGTACTCAACAATGAAAACCCGATTGTCGTGGCATTATCCATGAAGGAAAAAGCAGATATCTTGTAAAGCCAGATGATGGACCAGGTTGGACCGTCACTTGGGTCGAACCTCCAACAAATGTCATCAATAACGAAAATCCGTTCATACCTTTTCGAGTGCTACCCGACAGATCGACAAAACTAACACCGTGAAAATGAGATTAAATCAGAAGTGACAGCTCCTCAAATTCTTTGTCACCCCAGTCTGCGGCGCCGTGAGGTTGCAGGAGTGAATCCGAGCTTGTCAGGAGAAACGCGGCGATCAGACGCGTCAGTCTGATACTCTCTCTCCGACTGACACCGTTCACCTTCACTTCCTCTTTAAATTGAGTTTCATGCCGTTTGAATGGTTGATTCTTATTCTGTTTGTGATTGGCTGTCAGTCAGAGGTATGAGGTGACGAGCAAACGCAGCAAATCTAAGCTATAAACACTGCTAGGACTTTGATCGCTGCTGCTGCTGGAGTCGAAACTCGGTCGACAGAAATACTTTTCTACCGCCGTCATCCAAATATGAGCCAAAGAAATCATTCCATGAGCCGACTGTTGTGAAAGAGAAACTCTTTCTCTGTTTGTTTTCATTCTGGGATAACTCCACCCTCAGGAAAATAGAATATGACATCCATCCTTTGTGTTCTGCGTATCCAGGGTCTGGTTCTGGTGGCACCGGACTAGGCCGGGTGTTCCAGACTTCCCATCTTCCTAGCAGCACTTTCTTGGACCTCCAGCCGGATACCCAGGCAGGTGAGATATGAATACCTCGGGTTGCCTTGACAACCTCCGATAGGAGGCGCCCTGGAGGGTCTTTCTGATGTCCCCCTAAACTGACTCCATTCAAGACGAAGGCGCAGCGGCTCCACCTTCAGTTCCCTCTTGATGCCTGGTCCAATCTCACAGCATGCTAGGGACAATTGTCCCCGTTAAAACAAACAGAAAAACCTTTATTGTCATTGGACAAGTACAGCGGAGTTGGACGGGTTGTACTCGCCGATGCGAATAAAAAAAGATGTTAAAAAGTAAGATATGAAATAGAAAAAGAAAAGGACATAAGTATTGCACGTCCACATTGATGACCTTCTCCTCACCTTGTCCATGAGATTCTTTCGGCCACTTCTATCTGAGAAGTCAATCTTTGGCTCACCGCCCAGATTTCATGACCTTAGATGAAGGTCGGAGCGTAGATGGACAGCCTCAGGGTTTAAGTTATTTACAACTCAAAGGTTCAATATCAAGGAGGAAACTTTTCAGTCGGTCGTAAAGTTTTTAGTAGATAGCCGAACCGTCTGGTCCGAAGTGTCGGTCGGGGTTAAGGTACCCTGACTCTCTCCTAGGGGAAGGAGAGGGTGAGGAAGGAGACCCCCACCAAGAGACATGACTTTTAACAGATGATGCGAATGATGGGAATATCGCAATGCAAATGAAGCGTTAACTTATGTTAGCGCCTCTGTTGTCAAACACTTGGAAGCCGTTGAGCGTGATGCTGCCGTCATGTCGTATTTCGTACAATTTTATTTTTTCTAAATTAATGCATGATTAGGTAAAAAGTCGTGGTCGTGTAATAGCCATGTGCTGATTGCTCGGTAGCTACTAAAGTGCTACTCAGTACTCACTGGCTGATTTGTTAGCAACTAGCCACTATTTAAGCCGGGGGATACTTTGCACCGGCGAGGATGTTAGCACCTACACTGGCTAGGATGTTAGCTAACAACCAGTGACTATCTTGTGAGCTAATTCCAACTGGTTTAGATGTTAGCGCCCAGCAAACCCAACCTTAAAGGTTGCATCTGATGCTACTGGGAAATGCTAATGATGCAAATTTGCGAAATTCACGTGACTCTGTTACGTGACGGCCGATCAGTGTTGAGAATCTAGAAACATCACGTCAGTACGTTGATGTGGAAGTGGAGGAAACTTATCTTAGCGATCCGCCTCCATATAAAGGAGTCTCAGTTCTGTAGAGGCTGTGACGAGCCTCGACCCAAAGCCCACTGACAGCCTGTGGGGCTGCTCGTCTGAGAACATCAACCACCTCCACAGATTCCCCTCCGACAGAATAAATCTGTTCAAGTTAATAAGGAACAAAACATTCAGCTATATATCATCTCCACAAACCGAAAACATACAACCCCCACTTCCTGTTCCTCCTTGACGAGATCAAACGGCGACATCATTCCCCGTTCCAAGCTCTTAAAATGATTGACACGACATCGTTTTTCCACGCTCTCTCTTTCACGGTTTTGTTCCTGTCTCCGACTCCTCTCCTCCGCCGCGGTCGGATGATCAAATGCGTGTCGGAGGCAGGAGCAGAGTTTCATTTTCCTTTAACAACACGCCGAGACGATCCGCGGTGTAAACACTGGTGATTATTAGATATTTATGTGGCGTACTTCCCCTCCTCTCTGCCTCCGGCTGCTCGGTGACTCGTGAAACGTTTCCAACATCCAAAGTGTGTCCTTTTCCTCCTCCTCTTCCTCCACCTCTTCCTCCTCCTCTGTTCGGGTCCCGTGGGTGTGGAGCAGCTGTTGTCTGGACCAGCTGATGAAGCCGAGTGGAAATGGACCGGAGAGAAGAGCCGCTTTTAAAGATGTTGGTGGGCATTAAAGGAGTGAGAACGATTGTGTCCAAGGACGAAGATGCCCCCGCCACTGGAAAACTCGTGGACGGACCAGAACCTCGGAACGAGACGAAAAATAAAAACAGAAGAAACCCTGAGGGGGCGCAATACTCTTTCACAGCGGCTGTTTAAGCGGGAGCATTTGTGCCAGCCAACATGGATGCTACGCCACGCTTCACTCGCACGAGTCCCGCCTCGTAACATTCGCACAGATGCGATTCGTAACTAAAACGCCGGAAAAGTAGGAAAACACGAGCAGAAGGATTTCACCTTCCTCGAGAGGTCTTCACCTCCAGTTGGAGACACTTTGGGAAACACCTCAGGCGGAATGTTCTGGTAGCCATTAAAAACCAGCGACCTCAAGTGGAACTTTGAGAAGTTTCTGGTGGGACCAGATGGGAAACCGGTCAAGAGGCGGCACCGAAGGGTCAAAGTTCTAGTCGTCCAAACTTTCACTGATACCTTAAACACACTAGGGACATTTTTAGTTGACCTCAAGTCTACCTGTGCTACAGTTCATCGCGCTAACTTGGGCGAGCAGCGCGATCCGCCAATGTACGGGACCGATACCAACGACTCTTACGACTGTTTCGCTGCGTCGTCAACCAGGACCAAAGAAAACACAACAGCTGCTTTGTGTTATTAAGCGACGTCAACGATACGCCTGAAACTCGCAGACACTAATAGTGAGGATTAGCTTTCGCCACTTCCGCATCAACATCCTACTAATGTAACGTTGGGAGAATTTCAACACTGACAGGCTTTCGATCTTGTGGATTTGTCGCCAGAATTGAAATCTTTCTATTTGTGTCATTTGCAGAAAAATTTACGAATACATGTAGCTTTTCACCGATGTATATAATCGAACAATGCCAACAATTTGTGTTGTCTTGAAATTGTGAACGCAGTATTGAACTCCAACCCCATTCACGTGACCGCGTCATTCTCTCCAGTCGACATTTTTCAACGCAATTTTCAATTTCAACGCAAATAATACGTATAATGACAATCGTACACGATAAAAAAAGCGGAGAACGTTTGTTCGGTAGCTTGTAGCAGACAAACCGAACGCTGGCTCTAATGTTTAACCATTACTTATTATTATTTAACATGTGATGCAAACAACAAGAGTTCATGGTCCATTCCGTCGTGACGGAGTTACGATGACGTGTTTTCTCTCAAACCCACACAAGAGAATCTTTTGTGGATATAAAGACGTGTCAGCAAGTCCGCCAACGCCCGGTCGAAGTCAACGTCCTGGATTCTAGTGAGTCTCTGCTAATGTTTGAGAAGAAGTAAAAGCAATCGTACAAAGTCCTTCCCACCATCCAGATGATCCTGGGCCACCCTGAGTGGGACGCCCGTGGCCTCTTTCCTAACTTCCTGCTTCATAAGCGAATCGGAGTCGTTTGCAATTTGGACTGAACCGCAGCCAAAAAACACTCACAAGCAAAACTTCGCAAAAAGTTTCCAGCACAGGAGAAGTCAGAGCAGCAGGCCGAGAAGTCACTCAGTGTTGTTGCTGCTTTCAGTCTTCATCAGGGACATTTTTAGATTTTGCAGAAATCTTCCTGCATCCGAACTTTTACTTTTCAAAGTTTTCAAACAAACATTTTGCTGAAAAAACTTCAACTGTTAAATGTATGGATTTTGAAGATGTGGACCATCCATCCTTTTTATGGGTCACTCTGCAGAGGCATCACGCCAAGCAGGGTTCTCCAGATGTCCTTCGCCTCGACAACGCTTCCCAGCTCATCCTGGGGCATCTACGGCTGTTCTTAAACCAGATCCCGCCTGGGAGTTCTGGGTCTAACCCGGGTTCTCCTTCCATTTGAATGTGTGTGGAATACCTCCAAAGGGAGGCTCCTCTAAAGGCGTCTAAACCAGATGCTGAACCACCTCAACTGGATCCTTTAGACAAGCAAGACTCCATCGGCCGTCAAAGTGTCTTACTTTGAAGACTTCAGTCAATCAGTTAAAAAAAACACATCTAGCTCTCCTAACCTCAACCAGAGAAGATGGATACTTGAACCCAACCAGACCGCCAGTGTCTTGCCTTAGGTTCCCCTGTTTCAATTGGCCGGTTGTCAAACGAGGGGGGCGGAGTCATATAGATGACTATTAATCACCTTGACCCAGGAATTAGGAGGGAGGCTCAAGTTCCTGGTGACCGGACCTCTGAACATAAGCCTTGGTTGTAGGGAGGACTTAATAAACCTCTCGCCTTTCCATTGGGCCAGAATCTACAGGCGAAAAGAAAAAACACGGTATTCTTACCAGTTGGTCACATGACTCACTAAATGCATCATAAAGGGACAAAACAAGGAGGTGGCCAGTAAAACAAAAGGAAGGTTGAGTTTGGTGTGTGCCGGCTGGGAGGAGATCTGGGCTGGGAGGAGATCAGGGCTGGGAGGAGATCTGGGCTGGGAGGAGATCTGGGCTGGGAGGAGATCTGGGCTGGGAGGAGATCTTGATGAGCTCAACTTGTCTGGTAAACCTCCGAAGGGAGGCGTCCTGAGAGAATCCTAATGAGAAGCCTGAACCGCCTCAACTGGCTCCTCTTGGAGTGAGGAGGAGAGACTCTACCGTGAGTTTCCTCTGGACACTTAAGCTCCTCCTCCTCGCCTCACCCCTGAGGCTGACTCAGACTTAGCTTTGTTTGCTCGATCTAATTCTACGGGCCTCAGCCAGACCTAATGACCGCAGGTGAGGGTCTCAACGTGGATCGACTGCGAAATTAAGAGGTTTGCCTCACGCCTGGACTCTCGCGTCAACCGGACTAAACCGCCTGTCCATCAAACACTCCCATCACCTGTCGGCAAGATTTAGATAATTTGATCCCTGATATTTTTGAGTCGTCATCGTGTCCGTCGCAGATCCTTGATCATTCTCATATTTTATACCCGAATACACCTTAATGTGAGGAAGAACTGGAGTGAATTGGGGAAAGGACGGTTGCATATGTCTGCCACTAGGGGGAGTTTTATCTCTAAAGGTTTTCGGCCTATAATTTGTCTACCGTTGGTCTGATTTAGTCCAAATTTGGTGCAGTTGAATCGACTTAAGGAGATCTATATCTTGTATATTTCATATTTTCCTCTAATAGCAAAATATGAAATACAACGATATAATATAATTTATATATTGAATATAGAGAACTGATTTCAAAATCCTGCTGCTGGTTTACAAAGGACTAAACGGTTTAGGTTCAAATTACATTTCTGATCTTCTGCTGTGTTCTGAACCCTTCAGATCTCTTAGGTAGATTGGATCAGGCCATGCTCAGTGTCCCCAGAGTCAGAACCAAACATGGAGAAGCAGCGTTCAGTTTTTTTGCACCAAATATTCTGAACAAGCTCTCAGAAAACTTCAGGAAGGCTAAAGTTTTTGCCTTACAAAGCAATTTGACATAATGTCACATTTTAATTTGAGATGTTCAATCAGGGCAATACGATGCAGGGGATTGGGGGCTTTTCAGGGATATATCCTTGCTGTCGGGGACAACATCGTAGACCTAGTTAAAGTTACAAACTTTTGCATCTGGGGCACAAAATGTACTTAGTTTGTCCTCTTTGTCGTCAGTGGGGCATTACTGAGGCGGGCGTTACCCCTACCTTCACCATGTGGGGAAGGTAGGGGTAACGCCTAATGTTTTTAAGCCTCCTGCTTTCGAGGGGACCCGGGAAAAGACCCGGGAAAAGTTTGGGCTCAGGCCCTGGTTGAAGGTCGGGGACGACCCAACACCATAAAGCTCTTACCAAGTTACAGAAACGGTGACACGGAAAGAATCAAGCCGAAAGCTTTTCTGTCATTTCTGAACTTTGCACTGTTCCTGAACCCGTCGTCACGCCGCCGTCAGAGGGAAGAGTGAGTTCCTCCCTCTGTGTTCCACAGTAAAGACACTGCAGGAGGATAATTACATCAAATTAGCAACATCTGCGCTCCCGTTAAACAAACATGGCTGATTTCACTCGTCCGTGTGGGGTTCTCCATCTGCGGCAGCTGCTTCGTCTTCCTCCCGGCCATTAAAACCTCTCTGACATGCCTCCATCTTTCTTTTCTGACATCCCTCACACACTCTCCTCATTGTCTCTGGAATTTTCCATCCCTTCCCGGTTTTGAAGGTTTCCTCAGGTTCTTCACGCCTCTGCTCACACCCAGGCTGCCAGGCTGTGATTAGAAAGGAAGGATGGAGGGGAAAGAGAACGAGAAGAAAATAACCGCTTCCAGCTACGAGCATCCAGCTGATAGACGGCGGCATTTAAATTATGCACTTCGCTTGTTTTCCCTTATTTATTTCTGACGGACAGACAGGTGTGTGCAGAGCTGATTGATTCTTCTTAGCCGGAGGAAAAAACTCAACCTTCCTCCTCCTCATCCTCCTGTCTCCCTTTTCTTCTCTAGTTCCTCTCCTGGAGGGAGAACAAACGCGTTCTGCTCGCCTTCCTTTCCTTCTCTACCTTTCAACCGCCGACATCTAAAGGTGGAGAGAATAAAGCCATTAATAAAAGAAAAACAAGCCCATGGAAAGAAAAGTCCACTCCTGCTAACCCAGCTTATTTTAAAAAACCGGGGCAGAAGGCTCTGAGGCAGCCATTTTGGCTCCTTTTACGGCATCGTGCCCACAAACGCCGAAGCTAATGGTGCGTTCGGGTTCTCTTCATTACCTCGCAAAGTAGTCCGGACGACCAGCAGGCGGTTTATTTCCCTCTCAAAGTCAATAAGGTGGTGAATCGCAGCGGAAACATGGCGGCGGTGTCGTTGTTACGACACGTTAAAGATGGAAATATGACCGTGAAACCGCAATTCTTCAGGGAACGACTGTAACGGGGTACAACAGTCTGTGTGAGGTGAAGGTTCTGAGCTCGGATTCTGGTGTGAAAACATCCCAGCCTGGAGGCCCAACCTTCACGGAGAAAGTTCTCAACCTCATCCAAGGACTGCCTCCAGTGGTGACCAAATCCATGACCCTGCAGGCTTCCAGTTAGTGACCGGTCCCCGCTGGTCAATATACCGGAGTACCGGGTCCAATCCCAGGACGAACAAGATGTTACGCCCTGATGTGAAAGAGATGACATTTTTAAACCTTCATTCTCGTCAGTGCTGCTGAAGATTGACAGGAAGTGGAACTGGACCCTATTGTATCTCACTGCTGGCCCGTCTGGTCATGGTTCTAATGCCTTCCTTTGCTTTGCTGGTCATGGGTGGTCCTTCTGTGATGGGACTAGAGGAGGTCTGCATCTGTTCTTGGGTTGATCCAGACAACAAGGGCTTCCTGTCCAAAGTTCTCGTGGGTCTGACAAGACTAGATCCTGAGTTTCTTCTTGTCTTCCTGCACTTTTTGAAAGATTTTTTCCGCGATGGCGTTAAACTTTGTGTTTCTGGACAATCCTGGATGTTTGTCTCGGGTCGTTGTCCGGACCCTCACCTGTTCAGGTGCATCCCTCCTCAAGACTGTCTTTTAAAAGTAGAGACAACACTTCTTTGATGTATCCACTATTTATGGTTCTGGTTCTGAGAAATTCCGAGACTGACAAAAGCCCATGTCAGTTTTGGTTCTGGAAATGGTTAATCCCATTTCCAGAACCAAAACAATTCATACGTACTTTCACGACTCATTTGTTCCGGACTTTAGGACTTTTCGGATCCTAAAGTTCTTTAGAGCACTTAGAACCAAAACTAACCGCCACAAACATACAGAACCCGACCCAAACCCAAACCTTGGACCGGACCCTGTAACGTAAGAATACCATACAGGTGCGTTTCCACAAGAGATTAGAAGAATTTCATCACAGGGACAAATGAAAGCTGAGAATGTTCAGTAAGCCTCGATATAAAATACATAATTATTATGTTTTATGCATGAGAAAATGACATCACACCAAAAAGTCTTAAACGTAAAGTTAAATAAACCCTAAACAAATAAAATAAAAGTTGTATGTTTACATTGAATACGTCTGACCTTTAAAAACCTTAAAAACTTTAACCAGGCGAGTTCAAACATGCCGACGAATATTTATTTTCTCATTATCCTTTATTTTTCTAACTTTAAATAATCATTATTGTCCCACATACAATGTGACATTTTTAAGTTCTGTTTACAGCGGTTCTGCACGGCTGGACGCTTTAATAGAAAGACTTTGTCCTCCATTAAAAAACACCACCAGCGACAAAATCAGCCATTCTTCTGGTTTTCTAGTTTAAAAACCCGAGTCACGGTTCTGAACAGGGAGAAACCGCTTGAAGGCCTGAATGAGTCCAGAAGAGAAACGTTAGATTAGGTAGAAGACGGGTTTTAGGGTGAGCTTCTGCCTCGGGAGAGAATGAGAAATATGGACCATGAGATGTTCGGGAGGTCCGGTGCGGCATCAGCCGTAGTGATGGTGTTGGACCGGTCCGTTTAGGCGAAGATTGAGGCGGGTCTGAAAGCAAAGCTCTAAATTCACCAGTCCATATACGTTCAAATCCTCCCCTGTGGTCATGAGCTCCGGGGGCGGACCCAAAGAATGAGGTCAAAGACGTGAGTGGTTGAAATGAGCTTCCATTGAAGGGGGGCTGGACTCCCTGGAGATAAGGTGAGGAGTTCTGACAACCTTCAAAAGTGGCCGGATGTTCTTTTGGGTTCCCTGTGTGAGGACGCCTACCTCTAGAGTTTTTCCCAGACACAGGTAGGACATCCTGGAGTTGTACCTGCACCTAGTACGTCTCCCTGAAGGTGTTGGACCCATGGAGAGGGGACTCCATGACCTTTATTCAGCCTGCTTGGCCGAGCCCAATGTTTAGCGTTCTAGTCAGCAGGCTGATGAGGTCTCCACCCAAATCGGGTCAAGTAACAGGTAACTGACAGGTAACCATGTTCGCCAGGTAATCAACGTTATTTGGTGGTTATAATGTTATGGCTGATGGAAGTATAGCCTCAGCTGCAAAATTCATCCTTTTTTGTCTTTTCGCTGAATTTGTGCTTTTTGTTTTTTTCCATCTCAGATCCTATAATGTGTCAATAATTGAATGTGTTATTAAATAGTTCATCGAAGGACAAAAATGTCCCCAATCATACCCGTTATGAAAAATAAAATTTCGATTATACCGGCATCCGAGATAAAAAAAAATAAAAAATCAATGCATTTTTTAATAATAATTTTTTTTAAATTTATTTTATTTATTTATATATAAATGTATTTATTTTTCTTTATCTCGTTTTCAATATTTGGTTCAAAGGGAAAGATTCTGAAAATAAATCACTATCTGACATTTATGATCAAAAATTAGTGAGTAAAATAGTTTTTATAGTATTTTATGATTTTTTAATGTTTTAGTTTCGGAGACATTTATGTCCTTTAATGTGGCAAAAGGTGTTCTTTTTAAATATAACACAAAATTGAAAATGTATTTAAAATCCTATCGTATTTTTTTAGGATGAGAACATTAACGTCCTCCAAGGTGATAAAAGTATTTTTGTTTTTTTTTAAATAAAAATGTCTCAATCTGAGTTTTTAGTAAGAACTGAAAAATACGTTTGCATTGTATTTTGGTCATTTTAACAAACAGGGTCATCATCTAAACTCAACCTTGCTGAAATACCCCAAATCCCCTGCGTTGTACAAGCAATCCCTCTGATTGAATGTGAGGTTAAGTCCCAAAAAAAGGGGGGTTTCATAAAGAAACCCCCCCTAGTGAATAAAATATGAACTATTAGAGTAGAATGCGATAGATCTCGTTAAGTCGATTCATCGCCAACATTTTGAACTAATTTTTGAGTTTTGGTGCTAATATGAAGGATCCGCGACGGCCTATAACCCCGACTTTTGGTGGATATAATAATATTTGGTGGTTCTGATCCGATCTGAAGTTAGATTAGAACTGAACTCAATGGACGTGAAAGATGGTTTTGATATAGAATCATTCTAAAGAAGCATGTCTCAGAGGAGACGAGGGATTAAAGTCAGACGAGTCATAGAGACGTATAAAAGCCACAGAAGAAGAAGGAGGAGGTGGAGGAGGCGGAGGAGGAGGAAGAGGAGGACAAAGTTGAAGAGGGTCAAGAGCTGACAGAGTGAGGAGAGTTGTGGTGAAAAGATGAATCAGACTCCGGGCCGACCTCCATTACCCTCCCTCTTCTCCTTCTGCTGGTGGATGGAGGGGGCGTAGGAGTTGGAGGTGGAGAAAGATGGTCTCCGAGAAACCGCAGAGAAAGATGGGTGGAGTTCAGCTCCTCGCTGGATCCCGCCGCGGAACCGTCGCTGAGACGGAGAGAAGTCGACCGCAGAAACGTCAGAAACATCAGAAACGTCAGAAACGTCAGAAACGTCAGAAACGTCAGAACAAGCTTTAATTCCATTAGGAGACAGAAACCGTTATTAGAGCGGTGGAGGATCTTAGAGGAACTCAGAGGAGGTGATGAAGCGTCTGGATAATCATCATCATCCCCACGTTCAGAGTCTCCTCACAACAAAGGGGAGCAGCGAGGAGCAGCAGGAGGCCCCAGATAATGAGCGACTCCTCAACAAAGTGTGGAAAACAAATTTGCACTGCTGTGAAAAAGTATTCACCCCCCTACCTCGATCTTCAACGCCAGATGTTCCACCTCCAGCAGCAACATCTGACACCAAACCCTCGTGTCAGCTGGAGGTCCGTCTCCGACGTCACTGTGGAGGAATCTTGGCCCACTCTTCTCTCCAGAACCGCTTCAGTGCAGAAACAATGGAGGGTTTTTGAGCCAGAAAGGATCTTCTCAGGTCCACCACAGCATCTCAGAGGGGTTCATGTCCAGACTTTGACCAGGAGACATTCAGAGGAGGTCTTACAGACTGATGACCTCACAGACTGATGACCTCACAGACTGATGACCTCACAGGATGATGACCTCACAGACTGATGACCTGACATTGTCCTTCAGTAGAATCCATGTTTCCCTCCATAATGGCAAGTCATCCTGGTCCAGAGGCAGCAGATCATCTCCTCAACATTCCACGTTCATGTTGGACCGTAGGTCTGATGTTCTTCTGGTGGAATGCTTTGTTTGGTTTCCACCAGATGGAACTGGACCCATGTCTTCAAACAGGTCCACTTTCCTCTCATCAGTCCAGAGAAGATTTTCCCAGAAGCTCTGAGGGTCATCAAGGTGTGCTGTGGGTAAATTCAGACCAGCCTTCATGTTCTTCTGGGTGAGCAGTGGTTTTCTCCTCACCACTATTCCAATCTCTTTGGACTAGTGGAGCCATGACCTCTGACCTTTATTGAGTTGGGAGAGGCCTTCAGGTCCTTTGATGTTCTCTTTGGATCTTCTGTAACCTCCTGAATGAACCTTCACCGTGAAGATGATCCCTTATAGTCCCAGGTCTTCTCCATGTGTAGATGATGTGTCCCAATCTGGATCTGTGGAGAACCAGAACCTTAGAAAAGGCTTTGGAACCAGTCTTCTTCATCTCGTCTTTGTAATTGCCTTTGATTTTGGCATAATGTGGGACTGGTGAGAGCTAGGAGACAACGTCCTGCTTCTGAAGATGTTCTACTAAAGTGATGATGTGGTTGAACCGGGCTGGTAGTGATCCGGTCAGGGTGGGTCCAGTCCAGATGGAACCAGTTCTTCATGCAGCTTGGTAGTTTAAAGGATCTAGTCTGTGAGAAGGCGGAGCCTGTTTCTGATCCTGATCTGAGGTGAAAGGAAAAAGAAATATGACATCATCAGACCAATGACATCATCGGAACCAGAATGATCCATCAAAAACAAAAAGGTCACCAGTGAGGCTCAAAGGTGAAACTTTCCCCGTTGCTTTCGCCGTTAATTGACTTCTACAGTGAAGTCGGTTTGACATGGAGACTGCCTTTAAACTGAAGTCAACTCTCCGAAAAACAGCCCCGCCCCCTCGCCGTGGCGTGATGTCGGATTAATAGTGCTGTGGTGCGTTCAGGACCCCGGGGTGCGGATAGAACCTCAATCATCCATCAAAACTGACTGCTGAGATAATTAGTACACGCACACACACACACACACGCACATACACACACACACACACACACACACACACACACACACACACACAAACACAGTGTTTTCTCCCCTTGTCTGGAGGAAACAACCAATTTCCTCGGAACATTTCACTTCACCTCAAAGCTCCCGCCGTCAGCGCCGCTGTCTCACTGCTGATTGGCGGTGAATAACACGCTCTTCACCGATCGCCTCTTCGTCGATGTGATGCTCTGCAAAAATAACGCAAAACGCAGCAAAACAAAAAAAGAAAAAAGAAAATAAACAGATCCTGGAAATATTGATGTTTTTCTACGTCTTAAAGGAGCAGTTCACAAAAATTAGGATAAAAAGTATTCAAGTGGAATATTCTCCATTTGGAATAACAGAAGCATAAAATAGCAGAAATTATGGAAATACTCAAGTAAAGTACAAGTACTTCTAATTTTTTTAGTGAAAGTCCAGTACTTCAGTAAATGTACTTGGTTGCAATCCAGTGTCCAATGACGGGTCGAGACGGGTCCATCAACAGGTGACACTAGAAGTCTGTTCCTGAAGACCAGGTAACCTTCACGATTTAGTATTATGAAGCCCCCCCCGCCCCCTTCCATAAGGGGGGTCACAAGCTAGCTCGCTTCTTACTGCTGGTCCAAATCCCGAATAAACCGGGAGGGTTCTGTCAGGACGTAAACTTTAAGCCAAATCAATATTTTCAGGTTTACAAATATCTTCTGGTACTGTTCAGCAGAAAGATATCGGATGATATAATGTGTGTCCAAGAAATAAGGTGGAAAGGCAGCAAGGCCAGAAGCATTGGAGGAGGGTCAAAACCTTTTTTTTATCATGGTGTGGACTGGTGAAGAGGAGGGATGGTTGAGCTTCTAGTAGAAGGATGCTGGAGATGAAGCTGCCAGGTAGGGGTAGGTTTTCTTGATGTGGTGAGAGAGGACATGCAGTAGGAGACCCCTAAAGGGAAGTAATCAAGCAGAAGAAGAATGGTCTCTCTCTGATCACTACAGAGATGGTTTTTCAAGTGAAGACGTCTCACTCTGCCGCTGTATTGATGCGTGTGAAATAACATGGATACCACACGAAGATCCAAAGTTCCGGTCAGGGATGTTCTCCGGCGTGATGTTCTGAGCGGGTGGAGGGATTCTCTTATGATTTTGGGTCAGCAGTGGGGAGCGGTTTGGATGTCAGGCGTGGAGAGCCGATTTAAAAATAGACCTCAGAAGAAACATCTCTGGGACTACTTTCGATAAAAAGGTCGGCAGAAACGGTCGTTGGGTTTGTGAGGCCAGTGCAGAGATTTAACGACATCTGCGTTCGGCGCATCTCTAACGAGGGGCGACGGTGAAACGGGGATGAATCGTTTGTCGGGGGGAGAAAAAAACGCGTCTTCTGTTCTATCTGGGGCAGAAAACTGAAGATCTGTAGCATCGCAGCTCTTTAAGTCGATTTTTGCCAATAAAGCTAAAACTCCATGGGGGGTTTGAATAATTCCGCTTCCAGCTGCAGATAATTAGCGGGAGCATCGTTAGTTGTTTCTCCGAGCGACAGAAACACATATTTATCAGAGGTAGGAGCTTCTCGCGTCGATATGGCAAAGATTCAAACACCAGCAGCTATCTCGAGGGGTTCCTCTTCATCTGAAGATGAGAAAAAACGTCCAAACGCAAACCTGAGACACAAAGACGAAAACCGTCGCTTAGCTCCGTCTGACTACACAGGAGAGGGTTTCTGAAAGCCTCTTTGATTACTTCCTGTTTCCTACAAACATCTTTGGACGTAAAGAGGCTCCTCTGATGTTAAAACAGCATCAAGTAGAGGTCCAAGAGACACGTGGAAAGGCAGCAAGGCCAAAAGCATTGGAGGAGGGTACAAACTGTTTGTTGGAGCTGCCAGGCAGGAGAAGAAGGTGAAGACCAAAGAGAAAGTTTCTGGATGTGGTGAGAGAGGACATGTAGTTGGAGACCCCTAAAGGGAACTAACCAAGCAGAAGAGGACTGAGATCTGTCCGATCACCTCAGAGATGTTTTTTAAGTGAAGATGTCTCACTCAATAAACAACACGAAGATCCAGAGTTCTAGTCGGAGACGGGACGAGAGTTTGTGAGAGTGTTTGCATAAAGTGGATTTTGTTAAAATAAAAGTAGACTACTTAGAAATTATGCAATTATGTAAGTTTAGCTGGACTCGGAGAAGAAAGCCATCAGGGGAGTACCCAACCCTTCAAGGACCCTCTACGGTTGATGGTCGGCAGTAGTTAAAAGGTCACCGCCCAAACTTCCACGAGGCTTCCAGCTAGTCCCGCCCCTACTGGCCGATGGGCTTCAGGCTGGATCCAACGAAAAAACTTTCTTCATAAGGGCGAGATGTTTGTGTCTATAGAAACTCATCTCAGCTGTAAAAATAAGTAAAACAAGTTTTTCCCACGTTATCTTGTTTTTTTTATTTCATCTTATCTCCTGAACCCCGTCATGTCCATGTGTCCACACCTTTTTTGAGGGTCTTCTTCTTACTGTAAAATAAGTACCATGTGACTGGACCCCCAATATGACCCAGTGGTAGCAGGTACATGCTAAAAAGGTAAGGGGCCAAGGATTGTGCCCTGGGGGGGACCCTTTTTTTTGGATGTGAGGACATTAAAGGGTTTTAACCCCCCCCATTCCTCGGTGCCGAGGAATGTTTCAGAGCCGATTCAAACATGGATGAGATCCAACAGAAGGCTCTGCAGGCCTGAGTCCACAGGCCCGGTATCTGATCCTCGGAGGAAACAGAACCTTACGGCGGGATATTATCATATATATGAGAAATTATACCGACATTTGACAGATGAGTAACTGGATTTGGGATTTTTCTCCGACCCAATTGTGCTACGGTGGCGATATCTCATAACACGATCCATCGAAGATCCACAGAACCTTTAACAAACACGGAAGAACCGATCAGGGACGTGTGTCTCATGACTCAGCAGTTTTCGCAGCAAACCCAACTTCTGCTTTCTGACAGGAAATTAACTTCCAAAAGCCGAAACCACCTTTCCTTCCTTCCTTCCTTCCTTCCTTCCTTCCTTTCCTTTGTCCAATTTGTCTTTTTGCTCCCTTCCTTGCTTCCTTTTTCCCACCATCCCTCCTCCTTCCTTCTCCCTTTCATGTTTATTTCTTTCTTTCCTCCCCTTTTCCTCCCTTCTTCCTCCTTCATCCTCCACACCCAACCCTCCTTCCATCTTTCCTTCCTTCCTTCCTTCCTTCCTTCCTTCCTTCCCTCGTTCCAGTATCCCTATCTCATGGACCCCCCGGCGTTGATCCGACCCCCCCGTCTACGAACCGTCCTCTGAACTTGCTCAGCTGATTTAAACGCTGACTCGTCTCTAGTCGTTAATCGTGTTTAAACTTGAACTCCTTTAAAGTAAAACAGGTTTATTAATATCATTCTACTATTTCTGCTCTTTTCTCCCAGACTGAGGAGAAAGCCGTCGCCACGGTAACCCGGGATTACATTTGTTATCAGAAAATGAATTACAATTTCCCGCTTTATTTTCTGCCCTGAATGTGACTGTGTGTGTGACTATGTGTTTGTATGTGTGTGTATGTGTGTGTGAATGTGTGTAGGTGTCAGTGTGTGTGTGAGTGTGTGTGTGAGTGAGTCAGTGACTGTGTGAGTGACTGTGTGTGTGAGTGTGTGTGCATATGTGTGTGAGTGTGTAGGTGTGTGTGTATGTGTGTAGGTGTGTGTACGTGCGTGAGTGTGTGTGCGTATGTGTGTGTGTGCGTATGTGTGTGTGTCTGTATATGTGTGTGAGTGTGTGTGCGTATGTGTGTGAGTGTGTAGGTGTGTGTGTGTACGTGCGTGAGTCTGTGTGCGGATGTGTGTGTGTGTGCAGGTGTGTGTGTGTACGTGCGTGAGTGTGTGTGCGTATGTGTGTGTGTGCGTATGTGTGTGTGTGTGCAGGTGTGTGAGTGTGTGTGATTGTGTGTCTGTATATGTGTGATAGTGTGTGTGTGTGTAGGTGTGTGTGTGTGTAGGTGTGTGTGTGTGAGAGAGTTATCTAAAATGAGATTCCTGTGAAAAGACAGTAGACGTTTAAAATAATAACATTCTACTCTTCTCTTTTTCTGTCACTTCCCTCCTCCTTTCCCTCCTCACCTCCTCCACTCGCCCCTTTTTCCCTTTGCTCATATCTCCTCCTCTCCTTTCCTTTTCATTATCACTTCCCTTCTCCTTCCTCACTCCCTTCTTCCGTCATTCCCTCCTTTTTTCATTACTTGCATTTCATGCTTCCTCCTTTCCTTCATCCCTTCTTCCGTTCCTGTTTCCTTTCTTACTTTACCTTCACCACATCTTTGTCATGTTATTCTTCCTCTTCTGCATCCTCTCCTCTTACTCCATCCTTCCTACCTTCTTAACCCTTTCTCCTTCCTCCATCCTTCCTCATAACGTCTACTTTACCTCTTTATTCACCTCTTCTTGTCTTTTATTCTTCCATCTTTCTTTTCATCCTTTCTTCCTAACTTTTCCCTCCTTCATTTCTGTCTTTCCTCTTAAGGGTCTGCCCTCCTTCCTTCCTCCCTTCCTGCCTTCCTAACCTCCAGCCTTCTTCCATTCATCCATCCTTTGTTTAATCCTCCCTTCTTCCTTCATTTCCTCCCATCAGTCTTTTTTCTTATGTCTTTCTCATTTCTTCCTTTTCAGCTTCCTAACTTCTTCCTTTTCCCATCCTGACAGGGTTTTCCAACACATCCTTCTTTCCTTCCTTCCTTCCTTCCCCCTATCCTTACTTCATACGGGGAAACAAACCTTTGGAACAAAACAATAAATAACAAAACAAACCGAAAAGAAAATTGTTTTTTTTTCAACTCCCTCTATCTTCCATCTTTCTCACTCAGACTCAATTTGCTTTCGGAGCAAACTGTCTGACCAACTCTCCTTTCTCTCTGATCCATTCATAAAGATGCTCCTCTCTCTCTCTCTCTTATCTCCTCTTCAGTTCATTTCTCTCTCTGTCACTTCCTTTCCCGCTCCCATTAATCTCTCCGCGCACACGCTGGGTAAACGCTCACTGTGTATCTACGCCCAGATTACCCATGATGCTGTGGGAAAAAAGGCGAAGTCATTCATCACAGAGGACACATTTTTGACAGAGAGAGAGAGAGAGAGAGAGAGAGAGAGAGCTCTGGTGGTTGTTGGTTTGAATCTCAGTCTTCGTCTTCTCTGATGTTAAAGCAGCTTCTTTTTGTTAGAATGTAGTTTAAAATATCGGGTCAACTGGGCGTTTAAATGGTTCATGACAACCGGTTATCAACAATAGCACAGTTTCAAAATGTTGTGTACAAGTTTACTGTATTTAAACATTTTCAGTCCACCAAAAAGTGCCTGATTGAAGTGAGTTTTTAGGAATTTGATTAATAATCTGGAATGATTTCCTCTCCGGATGTGGGAGGATTTGTCGGCAGCTGCTGTCCACAGCTGCCGACAAGCCAACTTGGCCGCTGATGCAATTTTTTTACCACAATTGTTCATATGAGGAGGAAAAACATCGTGGGAAGCAGCCAAATGGACTTATTGGACGTTAGCCTGAAAGCTAATATGAATCTGACAGTCATGTTAGTTTTATTGGTAAAATCTACTATTCATGAATGTTTTTATTAACTTATTCCCTCAAAAGTGGATTAAACATCTCAATACAACACATATTTTATCTTTCAGTCCCTTTTACAGCGGCGGCTGGTCAGTTTACATTAAAGCTTTCTGGAACTACAGGAAGCATAAAAACCCAGCCGACAATTTTTCTACCTTATTCAGACTTTCCAATGACGCCCGAGCTTCAGTTTCCTCAAAGATGAAGAGACGTTTTTTCTTCTTTCCCGATACTTGATGGCATCAATCTAACCCTCAAAATGCTGCAGGCTTCCAGAAAGAAGCACCAGAGCATCGTTGATCCACCACTATGCTTCATTGTGGGTGAGGTGTTATTCTCAGGTCCTCTTACTGTCACACTGCTGATCCACTTCTGAAATTGGTGGTTCTGAGTTCCCTGAGAGACTTTTCTTATGATTTTGGGTCAGCAGTGGTGAGTGTCTCTTTATTTATTTTCATTGCGAGCAACACTGAGAAGGTTTAGGCTATTTTGGAGCGTCAGTTTGGATTTTAATATCTTGGTTGTTATGGTAATAATTCAATCGTCATCGTGTGACGGCTACTTTGTGAGTTCTCATGACACGCCCCCTTATTATATATTAGAGGGCTGGATGGAAACAGACTGGATCACACACCAGGTTAACCTTTTTATTATCATCCGAGCAGAAAACACAGAAAACCACAACGGTGGTAACAGGAAGTGGGAATAAACTTGTCTCTGAGACTTCCTGTTTACGTCACGTTTTTGGTCGCACGTCGTAGTCAACGCCGAATATTAGCAATTTCACATTTTCAGTTTTATATATATTCAACTTTACGTGGGATTTACAGAAATTTCACGGTAAATTTTCAGGACAGTAAAACTTCAAAATGCTTCAGCTAATTAATCGTTATAGTCGTAATTATAAGAATTAGCTTGTTCACATCATCGACTCGTCCTTCCTGATCAGAATCCTTATTATTATAATCATCCTAATTTTAATTACCATAACTGGAACAACAGTCACCACCTTCGCCATCGTCTTCATCACGCACACACACATCACTGGACACACGGTGTATAGAAGCAGGCAGGCCCATTAATTCATATATGGCTCAATTATTAACATCAAAAAATGGATCCAACAGAAGAGGAATAAAAAGTCTGTTCAACAGGACGGAGGCTCAACACAACAGACTTCTCAAAAGTTCATGACGATCCGTTCGATTCGTTTTAAGGTCCTTAAAAAGGAAGTTTGATTCCAGGAACTTCACACCGGGTCAGTTTTTGTGAGCGACTCATCTTTGCCGATACAGTTCAGTCCAACTGACATTTAAACTTGACGGCGATCATCCTGTAAAATCTGGGATGTTGCAAGACTCTTCTAGCGTCGGGAGACCGTGGCATCGTATTCAGTCCATCATACTTCCGGTTTGTTATAGAACCATAAAAGTTCTATACTCCATCCCATAGAGGGGCCTGATTCCACCATACCGTAAAACATCAACGTGTGGATTTAGATATACCTGTAATATTCCATTCAGGAATAAAAACCTGTTACATAGACGTTGAAACTCCAGGGTCCACTGAGGAATCCATTGCACTTGAAATCAATGAAATAGGAAAATTCAAAGCCTCATAAGGTCCATCGGGCTTCAAATTGTCTAAATCGATCAATGTGTTGAGTCCATCGTGAAGTCCGATCCAATCCAGTCCAATCCCGCGTCGAGACAGTCCACGGAGGACTCTCAAATAAAAAGCCACATCGTCTGCATACGAAGACACTTAAAGAGTCCAAACTACGCTCCAGTCTTTTATCCATAAAGCTGTGGATGAAAAATAACTGGAAAATAATTGATGATTGACTTAAAAAAAACATCTTCCTGTCAAGCAGCAGAGGCCCATAAGACTTTTCAAACAACTTTCTGCTTTTACGCTTAAAAAAACTCGAAACAAAACGAACATGTATCGAGTTTTCATTTGGTATGACTTTTAATCCAAAGGGTTGTTGTCGGTTCGTAGGGTCTTATCTCAGCACAGTCGGAAGCTACTGTCATTTTATACAAGGTCATTTTTGGAATAAATAGTATTTTACTGTGTTCAAAAGTTAAATTTGAGATTAGATTATCAGTTTTGTGCCAAAAATGCATAATACATGTCTATGCCGATGACTGAGGTGAATATTTAGAGGTTAAAGTGGGCAAAAACAGAATTCTAGCACCATTAATATATAAGTATCTGACTGGCACTGTCACACCATTTTTTTCAACTTTAATGGTAGTTTGGCGTTAAACGGATTAAAGACTCGCCTGCGTTGTCGGCAGGATACACAAAGTTAATCCATACAGGAAACGGGTGATCTGATGTAATCATGCAAACGACCCAACTATGATTCAAGCAGTGGGTTTTTCTTCTTTTGTTTGTTTTATGTATCCGGAAATTTAATGGTTTTTGCTACTTTCAGGGTCAGGGTTAAATTTAGGGGTCAAATATAAGATCAGTAAATCACATGATTTTAACAATAACATCATTTTGTCTCCATAAATTTGGGTTTCATCCTGCCAAATCACAACTTTAATATTAACCATTTGATACAAAACCATTTCAGTCATTACCAGAAATTATGATCTTTGATATTTTTTTAATTTCAATGCAAGAACAACAACTAAAGAAGAGATTTTACTCAAGTGAAAAGGTTGTAATCAAAAACATGGTGGTGGGACATGTTTGGTCATTTTTGGAACATAAATACAAAAAAGAATCTAAGTATAAAAGTTTTGTCACATTCTAATTTTGTTATCTTGGCTATTTCTTTTTCATAGTTTTGTACAATTAAATATAATAAGCATTTTTGCTGCTTTTAGGGCTAGTTGAGAATTTAAGGCTATACTAAGGGATAAAATATTGATTCTGTAAATCACTGATTTTCTCTGGATTTTGTCCCAGTAAATCAAAAATCCTCCGACACGCGTGGCATCATTTCATTTATGACCTAAAATTTAAATGTAAGATCATTTTCTAAATTTGCAATGGCAAATTGAAAAAATACCTAATATGTAATTAAGGTCTGAGGAAGGTAACGGCTTTTTATATTGTTGTAAAATCCCTATAATTTATGTCGATAAAAAAATCTTTTATTGCATCAGTGTATTAATTTAGTTGTTTCGCTTTTATTATTATTGCTTTTTATTCCAAAGTATAATTTTTTCACGCGTAATCAATGTGTGATTTGTTAGCCGCTGCGATTTGAAACGCTTGTGTTGAGTTTTTATGAAAAGTGCTCTATTAATAAAACTATTATTATTGTTAAAAATAAAATTATTATTGTTCTTATGTTTTGAATTATTGTTTTATTGTTCTATTATGTAGTTTTCACTTTGTGTTTTCAGTTTTATTTTCATCATTTATGACCTGGTCGATGCATTTAACTCATAAATGGAGAACAAAAAGATAAATTACACTATTTTTCTTAAATGAAAGATTTGGTAATAAAAAACTGAGGTTAAATCTTTGGTCACTTTTTCTAAAGGCTGTTTTTAGCCACATTAGCCACTAGAAAACCCGTTTTCAGATTTATTTTTGTATTCTCTGAGGTTTAGATGCTTTTATATGTTTCTGACGTTCGGCTCGAATCCACTGATATTTTCCAAACATCTGTGTTTTTTTTGATGCTGGAATAAAAGAAACAACGTCGTTTTTTTTCCAATCGGAGCTCCCGCCGTCTGAAGGTTTGAGTTAATGAGTTTGCGGCGCCGTGATCGGATGACTCAGATTCCGTGTAGAGTTAATTACAGCTCTGTTCGGTGATGGACAGTCGGCCCACTGCTGGGATCTGACTTCTACTGCGAAACGTTTAACGCAGGAAACGGGAGAAGGTCGGGAAAGAAGCACCAGCAGCCTGTGGTTGATGAGGTTAGAGGTGAGGAAACTGGGTTTTTGTTTCAGATCAGTATGTTTAAGTCTGTGTGATTCTCTCGCCTTCATTTTAGCACAATAGATCCGTTTCCTTGACGCAACATTTTCCTGTGGTTCCCCCTGATTTCCCATGATTCTAACTTCACCTCAATGGTTATTGAGAACCAACTCGCTCCTTGGGTTGTGAATGCTGACGGTAGAATAGAATCAGAGTTTCGGTCCTTAATGGACTGGTTTGTACAACCGGTGACAGCACACGACTCAACCATCGCTAACAGCTAACGATGATCTCTGTGGGATGACCGTCTGTTGTGATATTTGATTTGAAATCGCTCTTACCTGCTGTACTTTATTTTGTTTCCCATTAGTTTTGCTAACAAGATGGCAGCGGATGTTTTTGGCGAACATTTTTTAGCCATTGTATTTTCCCGCCTTAATTTTAACCTTTGTATTTTCCACTTTTATATTTTCCCGCCTTTATTTTAGCCTGTGTATTTTCCCGCTTTTATATTCTCCCACCTTCGTTTTAGCCTCTGTATTTTCCCGCCTTAATTTGGGACCTTTTATTTCCCCGCTTTTGTATTTTCTCGCCTAAATTTGGGACATTTCATTTTCCCGCTTTTGTATTTTCCCGCCTTAATTTGGGCCTGTGTATTTTCACGGATTCATTTCAGCACAATCTCAGGTTCAAACTAAACATTCTAAGGTTCTTGGGTTGTTCTGATTCCCATACTGGTACTAGAATATTTTATTTTGCCAAATTTAAGGACCATAATTTAAATGTGTGTTTGCTTGGAGGCTAGCCGCAAGCTAGAAATTGTCAAAGAAGTGACTTAAATATTTCAAGTCGCTCAAAAAATAGTCTAAAATAAAAAGTGTAAAATCAGATTTCTGATGCTGAGTAACCTGTCAGCGAGTCTTTCTCTAAATTCAAATCTTCATCTGCAGCTTCTGGCTAACAGCATGTTAGCATTAGCTTAGCAGTCAGTTAGCAGTAGCTTCAAGGGTTCGGAGTTTTGCGCAGCCACTGGTAGAACTGTCGCCGGTGGAGGCGGTGCCAGCGGACGTTACCCTCCACGATCTCCAGCGCCCTTGGCAATGCTGGCCCCGCCCCCACGCCACTGGACTGGATGAACTCCTTCAGCTGAGAGGCAGGAGAGAAAGAGGGGAAGGAGGCCAGAGAGGGAGTGGATAGAAACGTAAAAAAACGTAAAGGAAAAGGAGACGACAGAAAAGACGAGTCACCAGGATATAAAGGTTCATTTCACCCAAATATGTAATATTGTAGAGGAGAGGAAACTCGACCGACTCAGTGGAGACAACCCATCCCTTAAGTTCCTATAATATCGCCCTTCGCTTTTATTTTAGACATTCTCTCCGTGGGCGGAAGCAATCGGATATTTACAATTCCTTAAATCATTTTCAGGAATACAAAACAAGAAAAGCGGCTTCTCAAACACTGAAACCCACACAGAGTCTGGTTTGTGTTACCGTGGCAACAGAAGCAGAAGAAAAAAAACAACAACTTTTTTTTTCATTAGGAATCGTCATGTCCAAAACGTGAAGTTAGGAGTAAAATGAAAAACAGTAGATTGAATCAGCATGTGAAGTTTGGACGATATCTGCAATATAACTGTTATATGTGCAAAATGTTTACCGTATGCATTGTGGGTAATGTGCAAAATGAATGACGTCAAAATGTGTCTAATGTAGGTGATGTGCAAAGAGTGTAAACAGCAGAATAATCTTAATTATATGTAACATGTGGAATATGGGTGATGTGCTAAACATGTAAAATGTGCAATATGCTTTATGGCGTTCAAACTGAACATGAAAAAAAAAAGTTGCGTGTATCTGACCTCATCGGTTCATTAAGCAACACGTAGAAAAAAATAAATAATGTGTTAACGGCACCGCGCAGGTTTGAGATTCACATTAGCTGTGGCGTATTAGCCTGGTTAGCAAAGCAAATGTGGTACTGCTGCTGGCTCAGAGGTTGAGACGACTCCTCCACCTTCATAATATTGAATCGGGACAGAGGCCCACCTGTGGAATGTGAATTTGTTTGTTTGTTTGTTTGTTTGTTTACCTCGGCCAGCTCCCTCTCGGTGTTCAGGAACTCTGTGACTCCACCGATGAGCTTTGACATCATGAACAAAGCTTCTCCGTACCTGATCAGAAAAAGAGACGGAGACCGTTAATGGTTCCGATTCGCCGTCCGCCTCCGGTTACCGTCTGTGTAGCTCCTCCCCCTCACCGCGCGTTCAGGACTTCCCACTTTTCTCTGAAGTATCTCCAGGCGAGGTTCCGTCCCTGAGGGTTTCTGCCCACGTGGATGATGACATCAATGACGTCTTGCTCCGGGACCAGGTCAGAGGTCAAGGACAGGTTCAGTAACCTAGGACACAAAGAGAAAGCTCAGTTACCGCGGTGACGGTTGATGTTAGCATCGTTAGCCCAAAAGTCATAATCCTAGAAAAACGTCCTGATCAGATGATGAACCTCCTTCAGACGTGAAAGACCAGCTGACCTCTGAGGCTGAGCCTTCAATGTGTGTGCGTGTGTGTTAGAGTGTGTGTGGGTGTGTGTGTGTTAAAGTATGTGTCTGTGTTTGTGGGTGTGTGTTAGAGTGTGTGTGTGTGTTAGAGTGTGTGTGTGTGTTAGAGTGTGTGTGTGTGTGTGTTAGAGTGTGTGTATGTGTGTTTGTGTTGGAGTGTGTTTGTGTATGTGTGTTTGTTTGTGTATGTGTGTGTGTGTGTGTTGGAGCAGGTGTTTGTGTGTGTGTGGGTGTGTTTGTGTTGGCGTTTGTGTAAAAGTGTGTGTGTTGTGTGTGTGTGTGTCTGTCCGTGTGTGTTAATGTGCGTGTGTCCGTGTGTATGTATATGTAAGTGTGTGTATGTGTGTGTCTGTGTGTGTCTGTGTGTGTCTGTGCCTGTGTTGGAGTATGTGTGTGTGTATGTGTGTGTGTGTATGTGTTAGAGTGTGTGTGTGTGTGTGCGTGTGTACGTGTATGTGTGCGTGTGTGTGTCTGTGTGTGTGTGCCTGTGTTGGAGTGTATGTGTGTATGTGTGTGTATGTGTGTATGTGTGTGTATGTGTGTATGTGTGTGTATGTGTGTATGTGTGTGTATGTGTGTGTGTGTGTATGTGTGTGTGTGTGTGTGATAGTCCAGCACTGATTACAGAACAGTTTACTGAGGCTGCAGAATCAATAGTTGACAAACACGAAGATTTGTCAGTCTTCAGCCTGAGATTCGTTCATCTTCCTCACAAAAACTTCACCTCCACCTCCACCTCCACCAGCCGCACCGTTCCAAAACTCCACTGGATAACTTTTCTATCCGTGTTTCTTCCTGAAGCTTGAACTCTTTTTTTTCACATTCATACCTCATTTATCTCTATTTAACGTTTGTCTGTTTACGTATGTTTTCAAATACACAGGTTTATTTATTTGTCTCGTACAAACATCGCCGGCGCAGCTGTAAAATCCAAATTTGTCCGTGGGTGTCAATAAAGTTTTCTATTCTATTCCCACCATGAATTTTCAATAACGCAGACTTTTATAGTGCGATATAAATAACTTTGGATATTGAAATATGTCACAAAAACAAGCTAGAATCATAAAAAAAGTTTATTTCAGCATGTTTAGAGTCTGATTCTCTTTTTATTGATATATTATTTCTTGTTGTTTAGACGTTATGACGGCTTCTCTACACAAACACGGGTTTATGGGATGCAGTCAAAGATAATATGACTTTAAAAAAACTGTTTCCTGTTTGGAGTGTGCCGCAGAGACGTCGTCCCCTAACGCCTGATTTAGGAAGCAAAGTGGGCGTGTTTAGGAGCCAAAGTGGGCGTGTTTAGGAGCCAAAGTGGGCGTGTCACTCCTAACTTTAAGGACTAATTACGTTAGAGGAAAAGAATATTCCGCTAAATGTTTGGGGATTAAAAGTAGTTCCTGAAACCGAGACCATTTCGGAGTCGTTAAAGAGAATCACAGACGATGACATCATCATCATGATGACATCATCCATGACAAAGCGGTCAACCACCCGTTTTTACTTTCCACTTTTCTGAGTTCAGATGTCTGCTATCGACCGGTGATCTTCTAGAAACACAAACCTGTTTGTTGAGCGTCTAAGACGCGGCGGCGGTCATCAGCAGACGCCACCGCCGCCCCGTCGTACCTGCTGAGGAGGAATATGTTGTCGGAGCAGGTGAGCGCCTCCAGCAGGATCTTCTTCTCTGAAACGGCGTTGGACGAGTGAAACTTCATCCAGATGAACTCCCACACGTCCTCGTCCATCAGGCTGACGCCGGTGCAGTAGACTATGTCCCTGATGTTGGGAGGGATCCTGCAAAGACATCCAGACGTCAGACAAGATCCTCCGCAAACAGGACATTTCATCTCATACACGGAGCTGCGCCGTAAAGTTCATGTGCGATATGATGAAGCACAACGGGCTTTACTGAAGCTTGACTTAAGCTTAACTTAAACTTGATTTAAGAGTAATTTAAGCTAGTCTTAAATTTAATTTAAGCTTGACTTAAGCTTAATTTAAGCTTGACTTAAGCTTAATTTAAGCTTTACTCAGGCTTGACTCAAGCTTGATTTAAGCTTAATTTAAGCTTAATTTAAGCTTAACTAAGGCTTGACTCAAACTTGACTTAAACTTAACTTAAGCTTGACTGTGGCTTAACTTAAACTTGATTTAAGCTTTTCTTAAGCTTGATTTAAGCTTGATTTAAGCTTGACTTAATCTTAATTTAAGTTTAACTCGGGCTTGATTTCAACTTAACTTAAACTTGACTTAAGCTTAATTTAAACCCATCTTAAATTTAATTTAGGCTTGACTTAATCTTAATTCAGGTTTAACTCAGGCTTGACTCAAATTTGACTTAAACTTAACTTAAGCTTGACTTCAGCTTCATTTAAGATCGTCTTAAATCTAATTCAAGCTTGACTTAATCTTGACTTAAACGCCTCACGTCTGGACGCCGCAGCGCTTCCTGCGGCCATGGTTGTAAGAGAAAGTCACACGACGTGACATGACGTGACATGACATAAGTGACGGGATATGAATAGAGCAAAGAGGTGACATGAAGATTTGCAGGTGTTTTGTAGGAGCTGAGGTTTATGAGAACAAACAGTTTCAGTTCTATCAGATCGTCTCACTGCACATAAAGGTTTCAGTCACTCATAGAACCGGAGTTATTACAGGTAACAGGTGATGTTTCATAGAGTCACGCCCTCATGTCCCAGCTGGTTATTGACCTGAATCCTCAGTGAAACGAGAACATCACTATGTGTGTGTGTGTGTGTGTATGTACATTATGTATGTGTGTGTGTGCATGTATACGTGTGTATGTACAGTATGTGTGTGTTTATGTATGTATGTGTGTATGTGTTTGTATATATGTGTGTGTGTGTATGTGTGTGGGTATATATGCGTGTGTGTATGTGTGTGTGTGTATGTGTGTGTGTATATATGTGTACGTGTGTGTGTGTATGTGTGTGTGTGTGTGTGTGTGTATGTGTGTATATATATGTTTGTACTTGACCCAAATTGCCAGTTAACCAAAACTAAAAAACTTTCATCACAATTGAGTGAGCTCAGCTGGCGGTAGAAATTACAAACTGAATACCACAAGTGTGTGTGTGTGTGTGTGTGTGTGTGTGTGTGTGTGTGTGTGTGTGTGCAGAGCGAGTGATGCGGGGACAATTACATCATTCACCGACCTGGGAAATCATTTTAGAGATGCACCACTTAAGAGAGCACACTCTCTCTCTCACACACACACACACACACACACACACACACACACACACACACACACACACACACACACACACACTCCACCACAGGACTGCTGACTGAGGCATTGAGTCCGACTCAGACGACATCTACAACACTTAATACTCAAGTGTGTACTTTTAGGAATGTGCGGACCAGGAAACAGGAAGTAGGTGTTTTTTATTATCTAACACTTTTTTTCCTATAGCAGCTTTTCTTAATATAAATGTAAAGAGCCATAAAGTAAAGTTTTTCTCTGCAGAAGGTAAAAGAAGTCCCCAGATGGTTCCGGTCCATTAACAAAGACACCCAGTGTGTTTGTGTGTGTGTGTGAGACTGTGTGTGTGTGTCTGTGTGTGTGTGTGTGTATGAGACTCTGTGTATGTGTGTGTGTGTGTGTGTATGAGACTGTGTGTGTGTGTGTGTGTCAGAGTGTGTGTGTGTGTGTGTATGAGAGTGTGTGTGTATGAGAGTGTGTGTGTGTGCGTGTGTGAGACTATGTGTGTGTGTGTATGCGTGTGTATGAGACTGTGTGTGTGAGACTGTGTCTGTGTGTGTCTGTGTGTGTCTGTGTGTGTGTGTGTGTGTGTGTGTGTGTGTGTGTGTGTCAGAGTGCTTTAACAGTCTATAGAGGATGTTTTATGTCCTGAAGCTCCATCCTGCTCTGGATATATCTCTCCCTCCTACTCCATTCCTCTGCATCGAGCTCCGGCTCTGACAGTAAACATGTCTCCACGCCATCTGCTGCGTCTGTCTGTCACACGCCGCCGTCTAAATGTCACTCTGACAATCGCTGCGGCGTTCTGATGAAATATTCAACGCACACCGGATCACAGGGGGTGGAGGAGGTCTGACTCCTGCTTGGTCCCGCCTACGGTGCCGAACCAGCTCTGACCCGTGAAGGCCTGGACTCAAGCAGACCTCTGAAGGTGAACTTTGGTATCTGGTCAGATCAAGGAGCATCATCCTGCTGGAAGAGTCCACCGCCATTGGGAAATACTGTTTCCATGAAGGGGGTGGGGTTTAGTCTCTGCAGCTATGTTAAGCTAGGAGTGTCAAACATCCACATAAATAAAGCTTTCCCAACAGGAGAAAGTCCAAGCTATCACCCTCGGCTTGTCTTTCTCCCATAATGCATCCTGGCGCCAGTTCGTCCCCCTAGTAAGCACAATGATTGTGGCCTGAGTCTTTCTTTAAAATCTGGTTAGTTTCAACAAACTCTGTGTCTTCTGGGACACATATATGTCCACATTTGGGCGCGATTCTAGCACGCCAGAATATTTGCACCTCGCTCCAGACCTGTGGAATGATGGTAAAGAAGAAAGGCTCTATGCTGCAACAATACTCCTGCACTGAGGGGAATATCATCTGAGAGGAATAAATAAAGGAGCATTGTCGGCAGGATCACGAGGGAATACCATCTGAGAGGAATAAATAAAGGAGCATTGTCGGCAGGAACACGAGGGAATACCAAGAGAGTGATAAAAAAAGAAAAGAAAACGTTGTCGGCAGGATAACAGAGTGCTTCCATGGCCGTGATTGGCACGCCTCTTCATTGGTCTCTTAACTTCATGATGAACGCTTGACGTCAAACTTGTAGTGTTGCGTTCCGAACGAGACACGGCATGAAATGATGACGCTGTGATCGCCTGATGTGATAGGGTGAATTTTGAAACACCCCCATAAAAGACCAAAAAAATGTCGTCTGGACCAAGAATTAGGCACCGCGACCTTTTAGCCAGTTCACTGGTGGTCCTTCCTTAGGCCACTTTGTCAGGTTTTAACCACTGCAGAACAGGAACACCCAACAAGACCTGCAGTTCTGGAGCTGTTCTGACCCGGTCATCTAGACAACACAATTTATCACTCCCATCTTGACACTTGACCATTTCTCATGCTTTGAATATATCAATTTAAGGTCCAGATGTTAACCTGCTGCCTCATCTTTCCCAGATAACCGTGGGAACCAGAAAACAAACCCCACCCACCCACTCACAAATGCCATTGTAACCACATAATAATATCATTCTGACTTTTCCTGTCGGCGGTTTTTCGAGATGACTAAACCGCTGAATAATCCTGAATTAATGTGCCTTTAATTGAATTAGCACCAGCTCAGGATTGCCGAGAACTTCTGAACAGCCCGACGACAGAATGGCGTGAACACCGGATTAATTGCTGTCCAGCAGTGGACCCCCCCCCCCCTACAGAGTTAATCCATCTACGGCAACAGATACGTTTAGATGTCTTCCTCCGTTACGTGAAAGCTCCAGTGGGGTCCCGATTAATTTTCCTGCGCCGCTGAAACACGAGCCGTGCTTTTCAGTAATTACCCAGAGTTCTGTTGTGTCACACTGGCAGCAGGTTTTCAAGCAGGAGAGGCAGGTGTGACGCAGGTTGACTCACTTCCATCAAAGCTGTTCTGGCGGCAACGACAGTCTGACGGCAGGAGAGGAACAGGAGGGCTATTTGAGTCCATTCTTCGGAGGCAGGTCAGAACTCTCTCTCTCTCTCTCTCTCTCTCTCTCTCTTCTAGAGGGACTTGAGTTTGTAATTAATACCTCTAGAGAGATGAATCCTGCATGAATGTGAGACGTCGCCCCGAATGAAAGTTTTAAGAAAAAAAAAGGCCAGATTTTGTGTTGTAGAAGAAGAAGAAGATGTTACGAAATAAATGCAGTGACTCCGGAAAGACTCGAAGAATCGGTTCATGAACTCCTCAGGATGGAGTTTTTATTTATTTTTTTTATTCTTTTTATTATTATTCATACCTTTAATTTCCTCCCCAAGAAAAATAAATAAATATGGAAAATGCATTTCTATGCATATTTCTTTTTATTTCTTGATTCTATTCATCAATTTAATATCTGGGACTCTAAATTCACCAGAAAATTTGAAAAAGTTTGTTTTTTAACAGTAAAAAAAAAGAAGAAGGAATCTCATGATGACATTTTGTGTTTCATGAAAAAATAATCATCAATATTCAAAAATAAAGAATGTTTCCAGAAAACCATTTGACCCTTATGAGACTTTCTTTTTTTTTTTTTCATTTTTGCTTCATTAAAGTGACATAATTCTGTTTATTGAGTCTTTAAATTATCTAACCTTTTCAGTAAACTATGAAAAAAAAAATCTTTTTCCTCATTTCTTTCATTAGAAACTCTAAATTGACCATAAAATGACAAACTGTTTTGTTAAAGCGTGTTTAAAAGAAGAAATACTCCAATTTAATTGGATCCGCTCACAAGATAAAACTTTCATTATTAAAATAAGAATCTCATTTTTGGTTAAGCACGTTTTTAGAGAAACTATTTGACCCTGTGATTCTGATTCTGTCTATAAAATGCCATAAAATAATTTTTTTTAAATAGGACTTTAGAAAACAACCGTGGTTAAATCTTTTTATTTCGAGCCGCGGTGTCCCCCAGGGCTCCGTCCTCGGCCCCTTACCCTTGCGCCTCTACATGCTTCCTTTGAGGCACATTTTTAAATCAGAACTAGAGACTCCACTAAACAGCTGAAGCACCACATTAAAGGGGTTTTATTAAGCGCGCCTCTTTTCCTCAGCTCCCTCCTGTCCTTCACGCGACACCGCCGTCTGTTTCCGCTCCTTCTGCGATTGAAAACATAATTCCGGAGATCTCGCTCGGAGTCCGGAGGGAGTCCGATGAGCAGCAGCGCGTGAAGAAAGAGGAAGAGCGCGGAAATCAGAATTCATCGTGAAGGCTGTGCTTCTTCTTCTTCTTTTTTTTTCCCCCTTCATAGGGGATTGAAATTGTGTCAAAAAAGAAGAAGTAAATCAGGGTATATTATATTACCCATGATGCAACACCAGACATATGTATGCCTGATGGATTTTTTTTTTTTTTTAAACTTACAATGTGACGACGCACACGTTTTTTTTGGGACACAAAAAGTAATGTAAATATAAAAAAATAATATTTATATACACTGAATTGATACTGAGTAAATTCCGTGTTTTTCTGCATCATGTGACCCGTAGAAGTTCTGTTTTCTCTGAACCAAACAGCTGGTCCTAAAACCCAGAGATTCAGAGTTTCGGGTGATTCTAGTCTTAATTAGGGTGATTGGATTCGGACTCTTTATCTCTAAATATGTGTGTGGTACTGGTACCGGTTCTTGTTGCTGGAGATCCAGTCAGAGATGTAGGCGACGGCCTGCCGGTGGCACTGTTTGTTCCCGAAGCTACATGCTAACATGATTAGCTCCCTCTGTAGCTCCCTGTTGAGGCAAACAGGAAGTACAAACATACAGTTTATATACATATATATATATATATGTATATATATATTCATTTGCATTTTTTTTTCACACTTAAAGGAGCAACTCGACGTTTGAAATCCGCCTGACCCCCACAGAAAATCTATGGGGGTGTTTTCAAGACGAAGATCAGAGACACAAATTTCTGAGTTTTGGGTTTTCATGAGCTGTAAGTCAAAATCATCAAAATTAAAACAAATGAAAGGCTTGAGAAATCTGAATAAACCCAGTCTTACAGACGGGGAGGACATCAAAGCTGGACGCTGTGACGTCCCTGACCGCCCTGGAGACACTTCAGCCACGCTTTAGTCTCGATGGAGCTTCCGGTCTTTGGGCAGAACCAGACGGTGAGCGAGTCCACTTCACCCAGCCCTCCTGCATTTAACGCCTCCGCACATGCATGAACCGGATTAGCATGTTCGCTCGAAGACGCCCACGCCGTCTGGGCCCCGAGACCTCCTGCGTCAGCCTTCAATTACATCAGGCCTTCTGTGCGATAATAGAGATGGGAGTCTGCAGCAGAACCGGGGAAAGGTACCACCTCCTGGTTTCTTCCACGTCTGAGTGAATCTGAGAGCAAACCTCAAACCACATTCATCGTGAAACATCCCGATGGAACACAAAAGTCACGTTTTAATGTTCTTTTTATCGAATCAGGCAAAAGTCTGGAACTGAACCTGAACCCGGTCTTTAGATGTTCCACCTCGAGAAGCAGCAACCGGAACCAAACCCTTCTAATGGATGGAGATCCTTCTCTGACATCACTGTCGGAGGTCCCACCTCAGCGTCTCAGTGGGGTTCAGGTCCAGACTTGGACTAGGATTCATTTAAAAGTGGACTTGTTCCTCTTCACAGATTGATGACCTGACATTCTCCTTCAGTAGAATCCATGTTTTCCTCCATGATGGCGAGTCGTTCTGGTCCAGAAGCAGCAGATCATCTCCTCAACATTCCTCATCCACGTCCATGTTGGACCGTAGGTTTGATGTTCTTCTGGTGGAATGTTGTGTTTGGTTTCCACCAGATGGAACGGGACCCCCGTCTTCAAACAGGTCAACTTTCCACTCATCAGTCCAGAGAAGATTCTCCTAGAAGCTTTGAGGGTCATCAAGGTGTGTTGTGGGTAATTTCAGACCAGCCTTCATGTTCTTCTGGGTCAGCAGTGGCTTTCTCCTCACCACTAGTCCAGTGTCTTTGGAATAGTGGAACCATGACCTCTGACCTTTACTGAGGTGAGAGAGGCCTGAAGGTCCTATGATGTTCTCTCTGCATCTCCTGTGACTTCCTGAATGAACCTTCACCGTCCTCTTGGAGGAATTCTGGAAGGTGGTCCACTTCATGGTCCAGTTCTTCTCCATGTGTAGATGATGTGTCTCACTGTGGATCTGTGGAGTCCCAGAACCTTGGGAACAGCTTTGGAACCATCCTGGTCATCTCTTCTGCGGAATTTCTTTTGATTTTGGCATAGTGAAGTGATGATGCGGTTGAACCGGGCTGATGCTGATCATGTCTGCGTGGGTCTAGTCCAGGTGGAGGCAGTTCTGAATGCAGTCAGGTCTTTTTTTAGGATTTAGTTTAGAAGGGGGCGGAGCCTGTTTTACATAATCAGCATGAGAGAGGCTGTTTGATTCAGTGAGTATAACTCAAAACTTATATCTTGTGTTTACGCGGGTGGGTTGTATTTTTAAAAAATGTACTGATACATACAAGAAATCAGGAGGGGGGGGGGGTCACAAAACCGTAATAGTGGGGTAGTGGTACGTACTCAGTCTGGTAGGACGCCTGCAGGACGTTTCCCTCGTTGCCGGGACCATTTGTTGGCCAACCCATACGATGGTAGCGTGAGGCAACCTGCTTCAGAACGTAGTCCTGTTCACACACACACACACACATACACATACACACACACACACACACACACACACACACACACATACACACACACACACACACACACACACACACACACACACACACACACACACACACACACACACACACA
>VRLP01005334.1:0-37996 GCA_009660295.1 Lophius piscatorius | reverse complement strand
GGTTTGCCGGTGACCAACAATAAAAGGTATACTTGTCGGTTAATAGTATTGCAGGCTGTAGAACTCTGATGGAAAAGCGGCGAACAGACAACGCCAGCGTCCTCTCCCTGCAGCGTCCAGCATCTGTCTCTCTCCCTCTTTCCCAACCTCTGTCTTGCTCTCTGTTTGTCTCTCTCACCCTCTCTCTTTCTCTCGCCCTCTGTCTCTCTATCTCTGGCCCACTGTCTGTCACTCCTACCATCTGTCTCTCTCCCTCTATCCTCTCTCTGTCTCTCCTGCCATCTCTCTGTCTCTCGCCACCTGTCTCTCACCCCCGCTCGCCCTCTGTCTGTCTTCCCCTGCCGTCCGTCAATCTCTCTCCGACTGCCTGTCTCTCTCTCTCTCACCCTATGTCTGTCTCTCCTGCCATCTGTCTCTCTCGTTTACTGTCTTTCTATCTCTCACTCTCTGTCTCGCCCTCTGTTTGTCCCTATAACCCTCTGTTTGTTCTCTCACCCTCTGTCTCCTCCTCCCTCTCTCTCTCTCTCTCAACCCACTCATGGCAGTATGACGTCCACCCTGAGTCAGGATCTGCTCGAGGTTTCTGCCTGTTAAAAGCTAGTTTTTAACCGTCGCTAAGCCTGTAAGTGCTCGTTCATAGATAAAGATGAGTCTAATTGTAGAATTAAGAGTTCAGTCTGGACAGTTTTTTGGCGCTATATTAATACATTTGATTTGATTTCTAATATCTGTAACAAAGTGTGAGACTTATGAGAAACTGCTGCAGTAACTGGGAAGAAAATCTGTCTCTGTCTTTGAAATATTAGGCATTTTTTATATTTATCGTATTTTGATACTCTATCGCAAAGATTTCATTTTGTGCACTTTTCAAAATAAGTTTAATAAGAACTTGGTAATAATGAACTATGAAATATCTGAATTAATAGTATGACTTAGAACTTGACTAACCATCCATTTTGTAAATTAATCAGAACCTCCACTGTCTCACTGTCCCACAACTCATCTAGTTTAAACTCCTTCTCCTCACCCACAAAACCCTCCATAACCAGTCGTACTTCTACCACACGGGCCGCCTCCTCCCTGATGCTCCCTCCCTCTGCCTCCGCTCCTCTGATGCAAATCTCCTCTTTGTACCACTCAGGACCGGGTACCGAACCTTCCCAACCCAAACACATCACTGACCCCCCAACTTTTAAATCACTACTCAACCAAATTTTTAACATGTTGTTTTCTTTTATTTCTGTCTTTTGAAAAGGCGCTCTACAAATATATTATTATTATAAAATCCTTTCCACTCTTGAAATTAATTGAAACATGGATGTCGTTGGCATTATATGTTTTCTTTATGTTAAAATAACTAAATAAATGCATCTTTGAAAATTTTACCAAAATTTATATTCAGTAATCTAACGATAAATAATTATAATTTATTCAAAGTTATAGCATAACTGTGTTATAAAATCAGCAAAACCGGGCTTAGTACATGCAACACAATTAGTTCAGTTAATGACACGTCGTTTATACCTGACTTTTTAGACAGTTGCAGTTTGACAATTAAACAGTAAAGGTTTTGCATTTTTGTGTTCCATCCATAATATATAACATTGATTATTACACACATCATAACTGCGTGTGGTCTACTTCTTAATTAAGTGGTTTTGGTGACATTTGCTTGCAAATATCAGACTCCGAGTCATTTTCCGATTCAATCAACCTGGTTTCATGGGACCAATTGACATAATGAAGTAAAGTCGATGGGATTTCTTGTTTCTTAGTCGGTCCCTCAAAGCATGTAATGATTTAGTCAATCTGTTAAACGTTTGAATTACTTAATTATACCAGTTTCAAATCCCTCGGTAAATATATAATATGTAATATAATCTCCTGCTTAACTGTTTGGTTGACCTCATTTAGAGTCATTATTTCTTACAGAGAAATGTGACTGGGCCTTTTTATTATATGACCCGGTTGCAGCATGTACTGAATAAACAGTACAGGACCAAGGATAGTGCCCAGAGGGACACCACGGGTCAAAGTGACGCATAACCATGGCTGTTGAGAAAGTCCTATGTGATAAGTAGATAAGACAGGATTCTTTTTTGGCATATTGTGACGTGGCATTTAATGACTTACTAATTTGAATTATTTAACTTGATAAAAACAAAAGAAAGTTTTTTGAGAACAAATTACACACATGAGAAAAACGGCTGAATTAATCTAATTAGAATTGACTGTTTTTCATGAAATAAAATGATCTCATCATGAAATAATTTCATAAATCAACTGTTTTTACAAGTTTAGAAACATGCTTGACTGTAATTTGCTGTTTTATGGTAAATTTAGTTTAGTACTTTATGATTTTTCATTAATAAACGCCCCTAAAAAGATTAAATATGCAAAAAAATTATTTTTCCATGGTTTGTTTTTTTTACTTGATGGGGACATTAAAGGGTTAATCGGGAAAATGTCAACATATGAATTTCTCACCCCCATTCTATAAATATATAGCAACGCAGATTTCAAAGTATTTTAATTTTGCCTGAGGAAGAGACAAAAATAATAGGAACACAACACAAAATCATGAGAATATTAATAAAAACATACGGTGTGAGATTCATGCAGTAATCTCTGTTCGTGCAGAACCATATTTTCATCCGGTGGATCTGCAGCATACAGGATACTGGTTCCTTCTCAACCCGCTTAAGAGATTTATTAACAGCTGTCCCGTTCTCCCTTCGGTCTTCCTACACCTGTCACAGCTCAGGCTCTTTAATTTGGTAACCCCCTCGTCATGAAAGGTTGGAGAACAGGGAAACTCAATAAGGAAGTGTCATCACCTCGCCTTGACTCTCACACCTTATCAGGATTCAGCCTGCGTGAGCTCCTTTCTGACAACTGTTGGAAACCATCTTCTCTATCTCCCAGCCTCATCGGTAACCCACATCACTTAATCATGGCTTATTTTCTCCCCTTGTGATAATAGCTGGGACATTTACCACTAATTGCGTTCTTAACAATACATTTCAAGTGAGGGATCAGTCACAGAGAGTTGTTTTCTAGCAGCTTTCATCATGTATCGAGTGCATAAATAACCTTGCGGTAATAAAGACTTTACAGTTTGTGATCGCTTTTATCAATATTTACCTACAGAAGCATGACATCATCGTTTTTTTTAAGCCTGCATATGTGGGCATCTGTGAGTACAGAAGGGAATTGTGACCTTACTTTGTTTACGGTCTTCATTTTCTTGCAGTTTCCTTAAGCGTTCTCTGTATTTTTACTAAATTATTTTCTAAATGAGATCATTAAATGTTTTCACAGTACTGGAGTGATCTTGTTTTCTGTGACTGATTGCCACATTCATCCTCAGCAGAGAATGCTTTACCAGATGTAATTGGAAACAGTTTTTCTTCTGGGTCAAATTCAGTCTTACTGACTGCGCCTTTATATTTTAGAGTGGCAGAGAATAATTTAAGACTTATGCAAGTTGTATAAAAGAGTCAATAACAAAAAGGTTGATTGATGTGAATATGATGAAAAACTGGCAAGCATGGTGGTGTGCAATCAGAGAAATAAAACATTATATTTAGTTAAGTTAATAAAGTCGTCCCATCACAGAAATGAATGTTGAAATAAAGAAAAAAGGTTAGAAAATAAATTATTATAACCCTGAAAAGTTGGAGATTTTATGAAATCAACATCACTGCTGAATCTAGATCAGATCCTTCGTGTTTCAGGATAACTCAAAAACTGTTCAATCGATCATATTAAAAATTTTATACCCACATTGACCGAATTGAGAAGAACAGCTGGATTGATTTTGGAAAAGGTTGGTTGCATATCACCGACATTAGAGTGAGCTTTATCCCTAAAAGTTTTCAGGGCCATAATTTCTCAAATGTTGGTTTGATTTAAACCAATGTTGATGCATGTCAATCAATTTCAAGAGATATTTCCTTTAAGTATCATATTTGACTCTAGTAGTTAAAATTTTACCCACTAGGTTGAGCTTTTTTCAAAAAACACTGTGTTTCTCACATAAATTCCTAACCATTTCCTGGTTTTAGTCCAGATTTGGTGAACATGAATCGATCTCAAGAGGTCTGTCTTGTAAGTATCATTCAGCATTTTACACAAATAGTTCATATTTTACTCACTAGGGGGAGTATTTTGAGGCAAAACACTGTTTTTCAGACATATCTACACATTTAATTTTAGGAATTCAATCAATGCAGGAGATAAGGGTTTTTTGGAGGATATACCCTTACTGTCAGCGTAGGCCTATACTAATACTCAAAGCAAATATTACTTAAGTGCTACATCTCACCGCAATGTTGAATGCCATAAACTGAACTTAATCCTTTTGCACGTATTTAACACAACTAATGTAATCCTAAACCATTTTTCTATTCCATTTATGCAAATTGTGTTACATCCATCAAAATGTAACTATTTAGTTTTTTCATAACGTGAAAAATAATTTTAATGCAAACAACACCCATGTTTCATTTCTTAGATTGCAGTGGGTAGCACCGTTTCCTCACAGACAGAGGGTTCTGGGTTCTTATCCATCTCTGGGTTTGGGTATTTCCTGTGAGGAATTTGCCTTTTCTCCCTGTGTCTGCGTGGGTTCTGTCCCGGTTCTCCAGCTTCATCTCAGAATCCAAAAACATGCAACAAACAGGTGGATTGATTCCTGTAAATGGTCCTTAGGTGTGAATGTGAGCATTGGTTGTTTGCCTCTTTGATGAAGTGGCTTCTTGTCCAAGAAGTACCCAGCATGTTGCCTAACGTCAGCTGGGATTGGCTCCAAACCCCTGGTGACCCAGAACAACATATTTGGTGACAAAAAAAACCGATGGATGAATAAAATAAGTGACTTATATCGGATCCTAGTCAATCAGCCAGCCCTGACTTTAAAGAATAAAAATCATTATCTAATAAAATATTTCCTTTTTCCCCAGCATTAATAATCTGCCCAGAGTGCTCCTCATGTCCTCCTCAACAAAGAGCCGTGACTACCTGAAAACACCTGATTACACTCAGCGTGGACACATAATCCCTAACGTCACTCTGCAAATAAATATATAAATAAGCAAATAAAGGCGCATTGACGAAAGTTAATGAAGGCATTTTTCCAGGTAATTGTCGACCATAAATCAGCCTCTGTATCCTATTAGCACCTAAATAGCTGCTGAAGACACGACTCGCTTCAAATCTTTCTTCGCCGCGCCTGCTCCTGTGACAGGCGGTTCAAATTGATATGTTTTGTCTGCTTGTGGTTCTGCCCTTCTACACACTTAAAGCAGCACCAACCTGTTTCTGTCGCTGACTAATTGGCTGTTTTACAAACAGGCCCGTGGCTGAGTTTATGCTGAGCCCTGTTGTCTCCTTGTTGTCTTCCAGAGAGCAGTGTCCTGCAGAGTCCGGTCTTTAGCAAGCAGCCCGGCAGCATCGTGTATCCTGTGGAGACTCTGGAGAGGAACAGAGAGGTGGTGTTCAGCTGTGAAGCCCAGGGAAGCCCACCTCCGCTCTACAGGTGAGTCTGGAGCCGCAATGGACCTTCATCATCAATGCTGCTGGGTTGTACATCCCTCACAACGTCAACATCCTGGTCACTGACGAAGGTCTCCATTGCCATTGTGGACTGAGAAACTGAAAAAGCCATTCAGGCACAACATGGTATCCCACCAGACTCTATGTCAGAAATGCTTCTAGTTCTGGTTTATGAACCCAAGAAGGTTCCCACAGATATTCTGGCTCTTCTCTTTTAGCTGCTCTTCATATATTTTGGTTCTTCTCTATTAGCTGTTCTTCATATCTGCTGGTTCTTCTCTTTAAGTTGTTTTTCAGATCCTCTGGTTCTTCTATTTTGGCTGTTCTTTAGATCTTCTTTCTATTCTCTTTTGGCTGTTCCTCAGATCCTCTGGTTCTTCTTTTTTAGATGCTCTTCCTATATTTTGGTACTTCTATTTAACCTGTTCTAAAGATCTTTTGGTTCATATCTTTCAGTTGTTCCTCAGATCTATTGGTTCTATATATATTTTAATATATATATATATATATTAAAAAAAAGTAGGCTGATTTGTTACAGCATGTGAATATGAACATGTATTAAGTATTAATTTTTTGTATGTTGACTTTGTAAAATTAAAAAAGAAGAGAAAGCAGGAACATACATGCATTTTGAAACATACCCTAATTTAAGCCTAAAATTAATATTTGCAAGAACAGATTGAGAAATCCCATTCTGACTGCATCGCTAGATGTAGGCTCGGATTTGGAGATTTCCCAAAAGTTTTCACCAAACTCTGTCAGCAGCTGAAGTGATGAGCTGCACAGGAGCTCCCTTATTGCTCTTTTGATGTGAGACAGTTTAATCCGAACACTCTACCACTCCAGAAGCTTTCTTATCTGACATCGCCCGGAGCCGTCCCTCTGACAGTGTTCTACACTTTCTGTGGACTTAAAAAGTGTTTGAAGCTCACATGTTCAAATGTCCTTTTACTTCATTGTAATCTTAAGTGCAAAGACAGAATTCCCCACATCCCGTTACATTGTTCGGAGTATTGTCCTCGTCTACTCAGACTCATTCTCGCATTCAGCCTGAGCGAAACCGCTCCAGGATCTGCCTCTTGATGCAGCAGGAAGAGAGTCCGGGTTCGCTTGTTCATCCTCGGGAATCAAGCATCGAGCGAATCGGGATCATAGGAATGTATTGAATTCTATTTTAAAGTGGATTTTTTTTTTCCCTTTAGCCTCACGCTGGAAAGGTGTCACATCCATCTGTCCCCAGTGACAGCGTGTTAAGCTTTGCACCCAGCTCAGACCCCTTCCTTTCTGCTGCTGACTTCAAAGAGCGCCTCTTTCCCCCCTTCGTTTCCTCCTTGCATGGGACATTAGTCTACTGAAAGGCCGTCGTGCTGTGCTGCAGCATCTCTGCGAGTAAAAGTTCAAATCAATCATATTTGCTCACTGAAACCGGCAGGATTAGATTTGGAAGGATTGGTTCGTTTTATACTTGGGATTCTGCCAGTTTAGGGGTTGACCTAATCAGCTGTTTACTGCCAAGGCCGCTGTGCGGTACCGTCAGAGCTCCCGCCGCCATCTAAAGACGGGTTTGAGTGAGCAGACAAGAGTTATACATGTTCAGCGTTCATTAAATCCACGTCACACAGAAGTAAACTGTGACGGCTGGAGCTGCAGTCTTTATAGAAAAGGCCACAAAAAAACTGTGTGTGCTCGGCGCCGTCTGCACAGCAGCAGAATGAAGGGAAGCAGAAGATATTTCCTTTTATCGAGGTGGGAGAAATGGATGGTGTCTGCCATAAATACAATTCCACAAACAAACACAGACCCACAGATACACACAGAGAGGCTCGCACACACACAGACACACACAGACACAAAAAAATACAAACACACACACAAACACACATCAACACATACACACAGACACATAAACAGACACACACACACAAATAAACAGACACACACAAACACAGAGGCACACCCGCACACACAGACACAGACACACAAACAGAAACACACACACATACAAATGCACACACACACAGACACCCACACATCCATACTCACACACACAAACACAGGTATTTGGGCCATACAGTAATTTACGAACCGTTGGACCAATTTAGTCCAAATTCACTGAGCATAAATGGACTCGAGGAGATTTATCTTGTACATGTCACGCTGTAAAACTTCTTACTGTAAATTTATACTAATTTACTGGCAGCAGCTTTTCCAGCAAAGTACTGTATTTTTTTTTAATACAGTTTTTATAATGGCAGTATATTGCGTTCAATGAAAGTAGAGTTAATATCTGTACTTTAATATTAAACTATATTACTATAAATAAAAGTAGCGTTCATTACTATATTGTTGTAAATCTACAGAAAAATACTGGTCACAGTTTTTAAGTTAATAACGGCATGTTTAGAAGGAGGGGTGCAGTGGTTGGGGTTGAGGGATAACTATATGACGCCAAGTCTCTCATGAAAACCTGGTCCTCCAGGTAGCTCAGAACCTCGGATTGGGCCAAAGGTTCACATTCCAATGAGGCAATAAACCTCAGCATACAGCCAAAATGACGCAGTAGTGACTTAGGGATGATTCAAAGAATCTATTAATGTCCATGAGTGGCTGAGCCAGAGCTCTGACACCAACCCAATCAATTTCTGGAGAGACCTGATACTGGATGTCCATCGACGGTCCACATCCAACCTGACAGAGCTTGAATGGTTTTAAATTCGATGCACCGCTTAGTCTGATATTCAAGCTCTGATATTCTACGACTTTTGACTTTATGAATTTACGCTTGAATGACCCGCTCAGTTGTTTGGATGTTCTGAGTCATTATTCTCTCAACGGAAATTGTTAAAAACTTGACTGAACATGTTTATAATATGACCCGGTGGCAGCATGTATACACTAAAGAGTAGGGGGCCAAGGATAGAGCCCTGGTGGACACCAAAGGTGGTAGGGGCCATGGAGGAGGAGGCATAAGCCATGGCTGTTTAGAGAGTCCTATTCAATAAGCAGGATTGTTCTTGGCATATTAAATCATGTGAGGACATACTAAACAGAATTATGTAACTTGATACAACCAAAACAAGTTGAATAGTTTTTCTAAAACATGCTTTACCATAAGGTTGAGCTAATCTAATTAAAACTGACAATTTTCCTGAAATGCTAAATTTGGCCATTAAAAAGTTTGATTTTTTTCTCCCCAACTGTTTAAAGACACACTTAATTATACCATAAAATGACAAATTGTGTAGTCGAGAGTTTTCTAAGATATTCAATTAATAAACGTCAGAAAAAAATCAAAAAAGCAAGGAGATTATTTCCCCTAGATGTTTTTTTTTTTCTTCATGTTTAAAGTTTACGAGGTACTGGTTGAAATCTCACTTCCTCTACCGGTAACATCTTGGGACGGGTTCCCTCCTACCTCAATAAAATATCTTCAATCATCCGAGCGCTTTTAACAAGAACACAGTCACGAGGCTGAATGCACATTTCCATCTTGGCTCTCTGACATTGTCAGTCTCTTTGCATAAATCACCCAGCTTTACGTTGTCTGTTAATCTAAATGAAAACAAAGAATAGAGATTTAAGACCACCTCAAACAAACTCCCTCTTCCACTTCCTTTCTTTTCTCCTGTTTTATTTGCTGAACACACAAATAACTCACAATAAATAAATACTAGAAGAACATTAGCATACAATAGACTGGACAAACAAAGGCTCTAGATATGACTTAATATCAAGCTGTTACATAGCTCTCTCTCTCAAACACACATGCACCCTTATGCGCACACACACACACACACACACACGTAGAACATATAATTGATGTGTTTTTGCTGTGCAGAGATAAAAAAAAAATAGACCCACAAAATAATAAAACAAATGCATTGATAGTAAAAATAAAAGCCCTTATAGATAACTAGATGCACCAAACATTAAAATTAAATTGAAAAACAGGCCTACACCGTCGCCCCCGACAGCGAGTGAAAAGCCCTCAATCTCCTGCGTTGCACAAGCAATCCCCCTGTTTGAACTCCTCAAATTAAATTTTAAGTCACCCTATTTTTTGCAAAAACATAAAACAAAGTGCTCACCACGTGAATAAAATATGTAATACTTTAGTATTAGAGTAAAATGTAGAAGCCCATATCAATTTCAGGCCTGAATTGATTAATGGTTTAAGCTCCACCCCCTCCACACTGAAGCCCTTTGACAAGGATTACAGATGCAGATAATTAAGTTGGTTGAAAGGTTTCAGATACAGAATGAGGTGATATTAACCGTTACCACTCTTAACACTTGCATATTTAGACAAATCCAGCATTCGGTTATAATAAGCTAGCTGGTTCCTCCCTATTTTCAGTCTATTGGCTAAGCTAAGCTAACCATAGCATGCTGTAACCTTATATTTGTGGACCTTTTAGCAAACACCAGTGAATGCATAAGAGCTTAAATGCTTTGAAAAATCGGAGCATAGAACTGAATTAAAGCATGTACAGTCCATCTCATAATGTTATTTTAAACCTTTAATGTATTTCCTGTGAAAAAAAACTCCGGAAAAGTTATTCTTCTGCATTTTTTTTAATGTCTTTGGAGCTTTTATTTATTTTATATCTTAGACACTCTAAATTTACCATACCAGGACAAATCGTTTGGTCAAGTGTGTTTTTAAAACAGTTTAATAATCAGACTTCATTTCATGATGAAATTTTGTATTTCATGGAAAATAGTCCATTTTAAATGAATTACCTCAAGCTTTTGGTGAAGCACCATTTGAGAAAAAACTATTTGACCATTCCTAATTATCGAAATTGGACTTTCTCAGTAGCCATGTTTAATATCCCCTCCTTGTTGGCTCCTTTGACCTGTGCTATCCACAGGGCTCTATCCTTGGCCCCTTATTCTTTAGCATAAACATGCTGAAACTGGGTCCTGTTATAACCAGGCTCAGTCAAGTGGCTCGCATTTTTCAATAAGGAAATAGGTGTCTCATAAAACCAAAGAGTTGAGCAGGACATTAAAGGGTAGAAATATGTTTAGATAGATTGATGACATTGATCAATTCCAGCAGTTCATGTTCCTTCCTTAAACAACAGATGGACCAAAATATTCTGCCAGTATCTGAAGGAGTTAAGTCTCCGTGGCTTGTGACTTTGACACCGCAGAGGCAGTATGCCTCTCAGCGTAAAGGTGTTTATGTCTACGCCTCAATGACTCTGAAAATAGAACCACCACCATGCTGGGCTGCCAGATAGTTTCAGGACATTGGTTAAACAGGCCTATCAGTGCAAATAGCAAAGCAGCGCTCAGGTCGCTCATCTTTAGTTTCGGCTTCACCCATGTCGTCCGTGTTACACTCCGCAAAACATTTGTCCTCTCGAAAAGCCGTATCTTCTCTCCTCTAAATGGACGGCTTTGAATCAGACAGAAAATAACTGTATCCGTGTGAAGCAGTAGCAGCAGTAGCACAGAATGGGATGATTTTTTAATCCATTGAAGCGCCAGACTAAAGAAAAAGGAACAGACCGTCAAACATTCACAGCTGCATGAGCCAGATGGTGTGGTATTATGCCACTGTGTACATGGCCTGTTGTTACATGATTACATAAAGCATGTGCCCGACAAATGCAACTGCTGCCATGGCCTGTTCGCAAGCATAAATCACTCTAAATAGAATTATTAAACAATCTAGTTCATATATGTTTGATGGAGGACGATGTCTGATGACTCTATCATGGTTTGCTATTTCACTATCACGCTGCTTTTCTATCACCGTTAACGATCCTGTCTCAATTTTCAGTGCTGTGGTAAAAGCACTGAATGGACCCGCCCCTGGTTTCTTCCATTTTTGTGCGTGTCTCATATTAATATGTGTCAAATCTTTTTTCTTTAAATTAACATATAGCAAAAGCTACTTGAGTAAACACAAAATGCAAGATGCACAGGGTGATTTCATTTAATAGGAGATTCTTTATCCATTTCCTGAATCTAGATGTGAAAAATTTTACCTAATTAGAAACTAAATCCAATAAACTTCCAAACTATGTCATTTCTGGTTCCAGCTGGACTTGACACACTCAGCACTGTTCAATCACAACATCACTTAAATAGTGCATTTTCATGTGCAGGAAGTTGGCTTATAGGTGTCGCCAGTGGGACACTATGCCATAATCGAAAGAGGTTCCAGAAGAGATCAGGAGGAAGTGGACTGAAATACATTAATACGGGAAGGGTTTACGAAGCTATTTCTAAACCTGAGAGACATTAGACTTCAAAAAAAATAGAAAACCCCTTGAGAATTGGCTGACCTTCTAAAGTAAGTGTATCGTGAAGACTCATTCAAGAAATCACAGAAGACCCAAAGAAAACATTCAAAGAATGGTGGGCATCTCTCAGCTAAGTAAATGTCGGAGTTCATGTCTCCACTATAGAAATGACACCGGGTAAAATAAAATGCTATCCACGGGAGAGTGGTGAGGAGAAAGCAACTGCTGAAGAAGAAGAACATTGAGGCCCGTCTGAATTTGACACAACAGACATTGATGACCTTCAGTTTTGGGACAATACCTGGACTGATGTGTTGAAAGTTGAAATGTTTGGAGGACAGGGTCTTCTTACATTTGGTGAGAAAAAAAGAAGAAGCAGCCTTTCAGATAAAGAATGAAGATGAGAGTGGAATGTTTTGAAGATTATTTGCCGCTTCAGGCCCAGAAGGACTTTTCAATTGATGGAAAGTTGAACTCTATCCTGTACAAGAAAATTTTGAAGAATTATGTCAGATCGTCGTTCTATGAGTCGAAGCTCAAGCCCGACTGGATCATACAACAAGACAATGAGTACAAGCAGGAGACATTTGGAGAAGCTATTTAAAGTCTGGACCTGACCCTCATCAGGATGCTGTGACAAAACCTGGGAAGTGCAGCTCAGTTCATTCTCACAAAGCCGACCCAGTGGAGTGGGCCTAAGATTCCTCCCACAGTGATGTCAGAGACGGATCTCCAGTTATCGGAAACATTCCGAATGGCACGACTAGCGTTGAAGTTAGGGGGGTGAATACATTTGTCCGTATTGCAAAACCTTTTTGACTTATTAAATAAAGATAGCATGCAAAAGGTTACAATGACAAAAGGTTAGCTCTGGTACAATTGAGTTTGAGATACACAGAAACAATAGAGGGAACAAGGAGGGGGGGGTGTAATTTTTTTTCACACAACTGTATCTGTACTTCAGATGTGCTCAGGTTTAGGAGAAACCACAGCATTTGGCACTTCCTGGCTTCACTGATGTTATCTAATTGGCTGAGGGTAACACGAGCTGTCACGAGGGCATGCAGTTGGGCCCAAATGAGCATTGGTAGCTTTGGATGGGCAGTGGCGTGACATTTTGACATGTCATAGCAGTAAAGTCACAGGTTTATTAATGACTGCTGCATTCCGTGAGGAAAGATCCTGCGGCTTGTGTTTGCTGCCTCTCTGTCACTGTTACTGGGACATATAATGGGACCATAGTTACTGTTAGTAAGTCCAACTCTGTCTGTCTGTGGTGACGAGTCACAATGTCTGCCGTGCAGCCTGCCAATTATCCTTAACTACCGCAGTGTTTAACTTTTTAATATCCTCACCGGGGAAAAGCAAAAAAAAAAATTGTACATTTTACTTTGCATACTTTATTTCTTTCGCATGCTACGTTTTTTTTTTTTTTTTTTTTTTTTAGCTATAGCTATAGCTATAGCTAAACTATAGCTATATCAAGTTACATAATTCATTTTAGTAAGTTGCCATGGTTCAGCATGCAAAAATAGGACTTTTCTCAATAGCGATGGTTAATGCCTCCTCATTGGAAGCACCTTTGACCCACGGTACCCCCCAGGGATCCATCCTTGGCCCCTTTCTGTTTGGCATATACCTTGGTCAAAATGTTCTTGACCAAATAGCTGAGAAGGACATTAAAGAGTCAATGAGTGTCTCAAATACACTATATTGTAAAGTATTATCCAGGCTTGCATAATGAAAGGGGTATGCCGGTATTTACTGGTATAACATGTGAGGAAATACATATTATATTACCTTTCACTAACAGCAGAACTTTTGAAAACAATGTTAACACACTGTAACTTTTGGAGTTAGCCCAGAAATCCCATCTTTGTGCCTCCCAAAGTAAAAATTGTGGATGTTTTAGTGGAATATGATGTTTTTGGGAACATTTTGGTTAAAAAAAAGTTGACTAATGATGGCGCAGTTGCTAAAACAAGGCAGCTTTTTTAATCAAACTCTCCACATTTCACATTCTAAAGAACGAAGATAAAGTTATGATTTTAGATTTTCAGACTTACATCGACACTTTTGAATATGAGGATCTGATCAATGAGTTGACAATCATTGTGTTATGCTAAACAGGCAAAAGTAGTAATAGCACCTGTGAATAATGACACAAAGACGCGAGTTATCACAGCTCCCACACCTGCAACACGATGTAACTAAACACATGTCAGATCCTTGACGTGTTTCAATATTTCTAGTGTGATATCGTTGATTAGATTCACAACTTGTTACTGATTTACTTGTAACTTACTAGGCCTACGCCGTCGTCCCTGATAGTGAGGGTATATCCCTGAATAGCCCCAACTCCCCTGCGTGGCAAAAGAAACCCCACTGATAGAACTCCTCAAATGTGAAGTTGTGTCCGAAAAACAGTATTCTTTGTAAAGAAAGCTCCCCCTAGCGAGTAAAAAGTAGAAGAAAAGTTTCGGCAGAGAATATTTTGCTTTAAGTGTCTTTCATTAAACTCAAGCATAAAAACAAACATTGTTGTATTATTCTTTTATTTTCTCGTAACAATCATTTGTAATAAAAAAATAAATATTATAACTAGTGAATGCAAGATTTGTCTTCTTTTTTGTCTTTCAGCTGTTCCATTTCTGGGGGTCGCCAAAACGGATCAACCGTCTCCACGTAGTTATAGTCGGTACTCTGCTGGCTAACAGTACAAGCGACGTTATTCTCTAATCTGAGCCCCAACCAATCTGGTTTTGAATCAGTTTCATATTCTGAATATTGAGTCGACAAAGTTTTTAATCCCCGATACCCTTCGGGACCCAATTGACATTTTTGATGCATATGGAATATATTGCAATACAAAAATCCACTGCAATACCCAACCTTACCGTTTTCAGGCATTCTTCCTCCAGTTCCTTAATAGCACAGCGATACCCTCTGCACCCAAACATTTCCCAACCTCAATTAGCTCTCAGTCAAATTCTTTTTTAGAAAGACAAAGGTCTGAAAGCATTGAATCCACAACTGCTTTATTTGGTTTTTCCAGCTGTAAACCTGATTAAACCGTTTCCGGATGGATCTTGACTGTGAAAAGACTGTTTCAATATTGTCGGATCCCTTCTCAATGACAGAGGAAGTCAGTGTCTGATGCTTGAGGTTCGGATCGTGTGTTTCCTTCCTCCCCGTCCGCACGGCTTCTTCTTTCAAGTCGCCGTCAGCGAGTCGGCTGTAAAATATTTGTGAAGATTTTGTTGATGTTTGTTCCACTTCAACTGCAAATTAATCACGGCTGTGGTCCTGTGAGATCTCCACCCCTACACCCCGGGCCTTCTCTATTGTGTGTAGTAATCAGTCTCTGGGGAGAGTGCTCTTACTTTTAACTCAACCGGAGAATGGCTATGAAAGACCACTGTGCTGCACATCTTGTCTATTAAAAGAAAGAAAAAAAAAGGCTGTAGAGATGCTTTTTTGAGTGCTGCAATGCCTGGCCCACAAATATTCTGCTGTGTGTGAGACTCTTCAACGCGAGTAGGCGGGTAAGCAACCCGGTTCCGACATTGTTTTTCATGTTATCAGCTCATACTTGAGTATTATATGATTCCGGCTCCTGTAGGCCATTACACTGAGTATAGTGGATTTCTTCAAAAACAATGAGCAATTCCTTTATTGCATAGGGTGTATTATACTATAAAATATGTAAAATAGCAGGAATACACAACAACGGCAATGCAAGAGCACTTTCATTGTTTTCTGCCACAACAAAAAAAAAAAGAGGCTATTATGCCTCAAAAGCACCAAATTGGCACAACATGCAGAGTTAAGATAGCAGTGCACAAAAACAGCTCTGCTCAACTTCTGTCTGCGGTACAAAAGGGCTTTAGTAAAGTCCCTTTTTTTTTTCTTTTTTACTCATCAAAGCTGCTTTCTTTTCCAAATTGAACAACACGCCGTTTCACCAGCTGGACCGGATATCATTCACAGAAAATTGTAAAATCAAAGCAGAAGGAAACAGAGGATTTCTTCTCAAAGGAGTAATCAACCTCCAAATCACTCATCAAATCCGCCTTACCCATTTTCTTATACGGTATAAAATTCTCTTTTAATGGTATTTCTTTTTTTCTCGCTTTGATGGTTATACATCATTGATAACAAATAGCAGCGCCTGAGTGGTCGTTTTTTTTTCCCCCCTGGCTTTTCTGAAATGAATAATTTTCCTCCCACTCATCTTTGTTTCTAATAAGATGCATCTGTGTGGAGAGATTGGAGGATCTGTTGTCATTTTAGATGGACTTCACCCCTCGTTGATCACCCTTAACGCCGATGACTAGTTGAGAATACACAAGTGTGAAGGCAAGGCCATAGGAATTTGTTTTAATTGTGGCTGCTTCATGATTAAGCAGCATTTTTATGTGGTTTGACTCGGGTCTGGCAAGATGGATGGTCTGCAATGCTATCTGTTCTCAGGAAGTCAAGTCCTTGGCACCACAATGGCTCACTGCTGTTTAGATTAACACTAAGCTGGGGGGCACGATTTCTGGGCTCTCTCTGCCTTTCATTTCTTCCCTGTTGAAATACAATCAAATGTAGAAGTGGCATTCGTTTTCCTGTTGTCTCCACACTCTGCACCGTTAACGCTCGCTCATTGACAAATGCCTTTTCTGCATTCGTTATTTGCAGGTGGAAACTGAACGGCACGGAAATCAGTCCCAAATCTGGATCTCACTACAGCCTTTCTGGAGGCAACCTCAGAATCAGCCATCTGAACAAAGACCAAGATGCTGGAACATATCAGTGCCTCGCATCCAACTCTTTTGGGACCATCGTCAGCCGAGAGGCCAGTCTAACCTTTGCATGTAAGTCTATTTATTTTCTCTCCCACTCCAGGCATAACTTTTTGTGGCTTGTGAGCTCCGGCAGAATAAAGACATGCAGACATTTCAGGAGAACACAAAGTGGCTCTGCTTGATAACACTGTGAATATGAAGACATGTCTCTGGGGAACAATTAACTCCTAGAATGTGCTATCTAGAGTTTAGTCAGGAGTCATCACAGCAGATAAAATGCAATCGAAAAAAAAAATCTGAGTGAAGTCAAACTCAAAGCAAAGCTTTTTGGGTTATTAATGATGGAACTGCTGTCTGCTATTAAAAGAAGCAGATTAAGCTGATAATGATGTTTCTTTAAATGTTTCGGATGATGAGAATAATTCCAATAATTTTCAACTCACGGTTCAGCAATTTGACTGGAACTTTGGTTCAATGTCATCATTCTCTTAAGCCGGGCGTACACTGTTCGATTTGAGCCCGAATCACATTTGCAAATAAGCTTCAGAACTGCCGGGCGGTCTGACAGTGTTCGTTGTTTACCGCGTAGTCTACGCAGGGTCACGAGTGCAGATAAGCATCCCCCCTACAGGGGTCGGATGATCGAAATGTCCAGAATTTTCTCATTGTGGGATAGTGAAAACTACATCATTTTGGTTGGTTGTATATTTCCGACAGTAGACAGGATCTTTATCTCAAAAAGCCATAATTTCTCAACCCCTGATTCAAATTAGTCCAACTTGGTTCATAAGAACTGACTTTAGGAGTTTTTGGACTGTGGGAGGAAGCCGGAGTACCTGGAGTTTCACAACACAACTACATTCTGCCTATGCATCCTTTGTAGGTCACAGCATTCCAAAATAAAATAATTTGAGTGGAGCTGTCCATGGTGCTGAATCTTTAGATCCCCTCAAATTCCCGTCTGGTTGGGGGATATCTTACGTGTCTAGCTGCTCTACGAGCAATGGCTGGTACAACACCCCGCATGGTTCTGCAGAAGGAGGCTTTGACAGCCCAGAGGTACCTGCAATAGGTGTTTGGAAGGCGCCAGGTGCAAGAACCTGGATTGTTGCCAGCAATTTCACGATTGCATCCAAATGTAAAGTGCGTTATAAATTAAATTTATTATTATTATTTATTATTATTATTATTATTATCTCTCGCCGGCAGGCTCAAGCTAATCCTTGATGTCATCAAGAATATTAAGAATCAGGTGAGCTGGGGACCTGTATCTTCCAAATTATTTTGTTAACTCAAAAAGTGATAATCTTTATCCTATTCTCTGCGAGCTGCGCCGAGCGCTGTAAATAGATCCATTTTTTCAGGAAGCATGATTTGCATAGAAAGGGGCTTATTTTGCGCCATACTGCAAGCATAATACCTTACGTGGAAATAGCACAGGAACACAGAGACGTAATCTGCATTGATACATCGCTTTGCCACTGCTCTGTGAATAAGAAGCATCCAATTGCACAGGTTTCATGTCGGCAAAAGCCGCACAAACCTTTTTGTGAATTCGCCCGAGTGTGTGCTATTTTCACCCATTGTAAAAAGAAAAAATGGAACCCCAAAGAAAAAAAAAAAACAACACACGCTTTCCATGATGCAAAGTCAGCACTTTCATCTTGGCAGAGTAATGATTTTAATCAGCCTTTTTTTCTACTGATTTCTGACCATCAAAATGATTGTTGTCACATCTTGATGAGTCCGAAAGCCTCCGGACTTCGCATTCCAGAAGCAGCAGCCAGTCAATAATGGCCTACTGTATGTGTCAGTTATCGGACAGAGTTAATGACGACATTAACCGCAACCGAGCGATCACATGCTCTGATTAGATTTTTGAGGTTTAGCGTAAGGTGACAAGGCCACCGATATGTCTTGGGCTATTTGTTCGGTCCCCTGGTCCAGTGAGAAGTCAATCTGCACTAGGATTCTGCCTGGTGGATTTCCACGATGATGGGATGACAGTTCCATCAATTGTTGGGCGCTGACCTTACCAGCCATCAGTTGTTGTCACAAAGTGAGGATGAACATGTATGGCCGGACGCCATCTATCTTCTTTATTACTCGTGGTATGGCTTAATTAACTCTGCAGCATGATTGATGGGTGAAAGTTCAAGTGAATAATTTAAAGGTCAACTAGTGTTGCCAGAAAGTGTCATGTAATTCTTTACAGAAATGTGAGGCAACTAAAGCGAATAGAAATGTTCAGGCGGGCACAAATATTCTGCTCTAGCAAATCAGAGGCCATTCAAATACCGATCCTGCCTACGTCAGTTCCGAGTGTTGCTGCAGGCGTGTCTCATTTCCTGCCATTAAAGATCATGACATTGGCGGTAATTGCTTTTACCCATAATTTGATTTTGATTTTGACCCAAGACAGATGTTGAACCTACTATGACCTCTAATATCCTCGTTTTTTTATTAGAGGAATAATAATTTTGGGGATTAAAAATGCAAATCATATGCAACGGAAAGATCAAAAGCCAAAATATGCAACGGAAAGATCAAAAGCCAAAATATTTAAAGATTGTTTCATAGCCTAACATTCTTGATGTTCTTAAGTCCTGGACATCGTCTACTTTTTAAACTGGGTGTTAAATGAGAAGCATTCAAGAACTAGTCCGTCCCCCATAGGGCATATCCCTGAAATGCCCACAATCCCCCTGATTGAACTCCTCACATAAAAGTGGAGGTTATGTCTGCTAAAATCATGGAAAAGCTCCCCCTAGTGTATAACATTATATGCATACAAGGTGGATCTCGTTGAGTCCATTCATACACACCAAATTTGGACTTGGAGAAATTATGGCCTGCAAAGGTTTGAAGTAAAGGTCGCCCTAGTGTTTGAAATGACCAACTGACCTTTCCCAAAATCAATCCAGTTCTTTCGCACACTAAAACTTATGTGGGTGTAAAATTTGAAAATGATCCATCAAAACTTTTTTGCAGTTATCGCATTAAAATGATCGATCTGCGCCGGCGGATGTGGCGGCGGCGGCGGCGAGGACGATTCCATAACACCCCTGACTTTTCCTTGGAAATAATGAGCAGTCAAGATGACGTCTAAAATTAGAGAATGACTAGTTTCTGCATTGTGGTTAATTCTAAGGTTATCCAATACAAACCACATCTATATAAACTAATTAGCCATAACATTATAATCAGGTGCCTAACATTGTGGAGATCTTCGCTTTACTTCCAAAATAGCTGTGATCCGTTGAAGAATATTCTCCATAAGACCTCTGAAGGTGTGTGGTGGTATTTGGGGCCCACATGATAGCAACAGATGCTATAAATCGTCTCAGTTTTCAAGTTTTCAGGTTGGTCCTTCGTGGATTAATGATTTCCCCATCGTTTATTCCATTGTCAGCGGAGGACTTGTCCTGTGGTCACAGTGGACAAGACCAAACAAATTGCTGCGTTATCAAATTTAAGATAAGATGAACTTTATTGTCTCAGAGGAAATTCGTCTTGCACACAATCGGGTTCGCTGGTGGAGCAACGCCGAGCATAAATAAGCTGCAGCTAAACACCTATGCAAACACAGAGTGCTATCACCCACTGCACCAAGCCTTTTTTACTACAGATAATAAGATGTGTCAGTCTGCACACTATAAAACAACCGCTGCAGGCCCCCGACATTAAACTCTTCCCTTACATAACAGATAATCCCAGTAAGAATAGTTCCACATGTGAACAATTAAAGGATGGGGCAGAGATAGAGGGTCTGGTTATCGCTACCTTCCCTTTTATGGCTATTGATTGAGCCTTCAGTGTGGAACTTTGCCGGAGCTTCAGCCTGAAGGACAGGGTTGGTACTCAGGTTGGAGGATATCAGTCATAATGTTTTGGTCCTGTGTGATGATTGTTTCCTCAAAGACAGCCTGGCGCCTGAGATGCTCTCTGAATGACTAACTCTCTCTGTCTCTGTCTGACTCTCTGTCTCTGGGTTTTAGTTTACATTTGCTAAACATATCGAAATAATCCTTTTAAGACATTTATTCCAAACAAATACGAAATTATGATGCACGGAGCTGTAAATCTTGACAAACAGGTACACTTGAATTAAACTGGATGGATTCATTTTACAAAATAGTCTGACTTTTATTTAGTGTTGCCAATAATAATAATATTATGAATACAATTATAAAGTCATCGGACATTTTATTTAGATTTATTTTATTTGGTTGTCTCTTGTGATGCGGATTTCATTTTATTGTTTATCCCTTTTACTTTTTCTTCATTAATTTTACTTTGTTAAAATCTTACAATCAATGATCTCAATGTTATCTTATTATTATAATTATGAGTATTCTTATTTTTATTATCTTAGATTAAAATTTTATCGTCTGACTTTCACACTTTTTCTCTGCATCTGGTATCAAAATTCATCTTGGTGTTTTTAATTTTATTTCAGCTTCTTCATTTTACTTTCTATCTACTGGCTGTCAATCACCTGTAAAAGACATTTAATTAACGTTAAATGAATAAAACTTGATTGATTGATTGACTGATGAATTATCTTAGATATTGGCTTCGGATTTTTACATTTTAAAAAGGCTAAATTAAAATAGTATGAAATTTTAATCATTTGACATGTACAAAAATATAAAAAAGTAATTAATTCACAATCTGCTGGGCTTTGCTTTTGCTTTCTTAACATGAGTGTTTGGAAATGTTGAGAACTTTTTATGTTTTTATAGTTCTAGCAATTTCTCACACAAAATATATTCAGCCCAAGAAGTATTTTGGCGATTACCTCTAAGCTAAGGCCCCCCCACTGATGAAACCCTGATAGTTTGTCAGTTGGAGCAGGAGTTCATGATTCAAGGCCGGCTCTGATTGTGAACGATTTCTACTATTTGGTTCCTGTTTGGTTAAAGAGGTAGCAGCTTCTTGTCTCTGAGGAGTAATCTGACTCAGCCTGCATTCAATCTGGATGTTTGGTTCTTTTCGTCCAAGCCAAAGTAGAAATACATTTTTGGTCCTTCTTTTCAAATTGGTGTCTTTAACATCCATCCAAAACATTCAACACAAAATGCCTCTTGAGGTCACAGTCTATTTGCTCTTCTTTTATGAAGCATTTATGACATATATTGTGCATCAAAATGTTCCATTTTCCAAAGCAGCGATGGGTGCTGGTCTAATTGTGCTTGCTGGACTAAATGGTAATGATGCACGTACCTCCTCATTGCTCCATGTTTCCCCATTCCTCGTTTAGTTTTATATTTAGAACGCAGCTTCCTTTTTCTGTGGTGATTCATGTGACTGTGCCGCTGCAGAAGTCGTTTGGAGGTGGACCAAGATGGAAATGTTCAGGCAGTGTAGGTAGGGCATGAATTTGTTTCTGAGAACACGGCATATAACCACGGCATAGCAGTTAACCGCACACACCCACACACCCCTATCCCCACACCTAAAAAAAATAAATAATGGTAGCGATACGTGATGGAACAGCAGCTGAAGCTGTTTGAGGGTCCAATCAGGAAGTCTCTAACTCGCCTTTGGAGGTTTTCCAGTCATGTCCAACAGAGAGGAGAACCAAAACTTGCTTCTTATATAACCCGATTAAATATCTCCTATGTCCTGGGATGAGCTGGAGAGTGTCGCTGGGGAAAGGGATGTCTGGAATCCCCTTCTTATCCTGATGCTACCACAGACCAACCCTGGCTAATTTGAAGAATATTGAATGGAATGGAGTATCGAGACAAAATACACACATAACTTTGAAACTCATGTTAGCTTATAAATATTTAAAATACACCATGGGGACGAGATAATGAGACACACTCTTCTGCGGGGCGGAATCTGCATTTTATCCAAAGACACTGGAGTTTAAATAATAGTCAAGCAGCGTCAACGAGTTTTAAATGTGTTTCTTCAAACAACAGGTTAACTCAACTACACATACCGGATAAAAATAAAAGTGAAGTATTAATTATTAAACAAGCTTGTTGATCAGCTATCTCAAGCAAAGAACAGAAATTCTTCCTCTTCTTCTTCTTACGCTGTTCCCTCCTTCCCTTTCCTTCCCCGGGTGCTTCAAAGGAGCTGCCCGCTGCTTCCTCAGGGATGGGTGGAATGCAGAGAACTTGAATTTCCCTCAGAATAAATAATCTATTTTTTTTCCCCTTTAGATCATCTGTTTCCATCTTACCTTGTCCTCTTCTTCATCCTCTGTCACTCGAACCACCACATCCCGAAACCTCCTCTTTGAGCTTCCCCTTGTTCTCCTGCCTGGCAGCTCTATCTTTAGCAGCTTTCCTATTTATTTGGCGTTGGTTTAACGCCGGATGCCCGTCCTCCGTCCTCGGCCCCTTACTCCTCATGCTGCTGCTGGGTCCATGTTTCAATAAAAAAATTGTTGGGTGTTGAATACATTATTGGTGTCACTGAGGTTACCATGGATTCCAGTGTTTCCCACAGGTTGAGGATTGAGTCGTGGTGGTGGGCGGAGCAGCACGGCGTGTGTGTCGGATGGGTTCACTAATAAACTAGTCAAACAAACGTTGATCACTAACTCCACTTATAGCAAATGAAAAACCATCTCATGTTGTAGGTCAATATCAATAACTGTTTACAAATTATAATAAGTGTCCATTTGCAAAAGGCTAATCTCTCTCAATGTTCTTTTTTTCCACGTGAATTAATTAAAATAAATAAATAACTATTCACATATCAAAATACATTTATATACCAAAATAGATATATTACACTTACTCTATTTCATATTTTAGAATAATAATTATTATACATAATAATATGAGGCTCTGGGTAAATGGGGGGCATATGGATTAACAGTAATTTATTTTGTCCCCAAAATATCTAATTTTTCTCCAGAGACTACCGAGGCTCCGTAGTTTGTCTCTCTTTATCATTAGAAATATTCAGAGCAGCGTCTCCTTAAGAAACACTCTCAAGTTTAACTGACAAATATATGCAAAGTGAAATAGTTTCTCTGCATATACTGTATATTCATTGTTTGATCACGGTCTCGCCTTCAATGCTAATGACATTAGCATGTAAGTAGCAATTCCTATTATATGTTAGCATTAAGCTAATGGACCAAAAACTAATTATTTTCCACATCTTTGTGAGCTAGTAAACATTCAGACTGCACCTGGAAGCAACTCTCTGACGCTAACGTTCAGGTAGAGCAGAATAAAAGGATACATTTAATATGCAGACTCCGGGTCTGACCATTGGTCAAAAATCTGTGTGCATCTAGCTGGGCGGGGCTTAATTTACCTGGGCGGGCCGTCCAAGTAGAGCCTTTGTCTTGGGAAACACTGCATGATAATCTAAGTCTTCAGCTTAATCGAGCTATTTCAACTAGAATTTAATGAAAAATATGTTTCTTTTTCATGCCTTCCACGTTATATTTGATGTCTTGCTATAAGAAGCTGTTTAATAAGATTTCTTACATTTGTAAGAAATGTACAATCTCCCTGCTTCCTCATGTTCATTCTTCAAGAATAAGCACCCACCACTAAATGATATTCCTGTCTTCTACCGCTTGCGAGTCTATATGCTCGACGACGCCTCCAAGGTTATTCTTTGGAATTGGCGCGACTCCAAATCCTTCGGCATTCCTTTTGGCGTCACAAACTTTTGATGGATGATGCTACTCCTCGGCGGGGATGTTGCTGTCCAGCCCCTGAGGCAAGGATAACTGATGGGCAGTGGGTGCTCCCACTCAATACTGGCTGCCCTTGATTAGTATGTCTATTGATTCTATATCAGTGATTATATGAAAGATGTAGAGCCATAATTCATACTGATGAATAGGCTTTATATTCAATATCTGAATCACGGCGAAGGGCTTTAACATGGGTGGTGCTAGGAGGGGCTGTGCTTTGAATGCAGTGACAAGTTTATTCAGCGTTTGAAGTTTTCCACAATGCCGTTTATTGTTTCTCAGAAATGTTTCCTCAGAAAAACTTGAATAAGGGAGGTCGCCTGGAAACATTCCCCCGCGCCGTGTAGGAGGTCATGAGCGCTTACAGTGTCTCATCAATGTCAGACAAGCTTATATATTGTTCAGCATTTAGGGGCGATAATTTGTGATGTCATCAAAGTAGGCTTAGAAGCCTTGAGGGAGGAGAAACATGAATACTTCATTTAAATGCAAATAATTTTCTCTCCCCCTCTGCTGCTGTGGTACTGTGGAGTGAGTATATTGACTTAGTTAATGAGGTGTAAACAGCTAATGGGTGTATCCTGGCTTTAGCTATTTATCTGCGGCACGCTATCAAGATACGGCTCCTAAGAAGCTGTAATATGCTTGCATAACAGACATCAGTACCTGTTCGCCGTCCTGACGTGCAAACAGACAGGATTTGTATTTGATGACATCCCGGGATTGTTTTTTTTTTTTTTTCTTGAAAAGGGTCCAGCAGCATGTATAATATTTACACATGTAAAATCGTTTTGTAGAAGATTGACAGCTTCTTTTTTTCTGCCTCTCACTGAACATTTTTCAGGCTTTATGGATTTCATAGTTAACACGTTTAATCGGAAGTACGGCAATTTGATGAATCAGCTAAGCAGACATGAGGAGTATTTTTTTTCCTCAAAAAGCAACAAATCCTGCAAATTGAAACAAAAGCACATCCGCGACGTGATGCTCCAGTATATGAAGATGACGTTAATATCTGAAAGAGAATCTATCGACAGGTGCAGTAACAGGATTGGTGAAGGTTTCGATTTGGAGATAGATTACGGTTTGGTTTCTAAAAAAAGATCTTTAGTAAGATTAAGTTACCAAACCACCCAGATGTCTGGCCGTACCTGTCAGGATTATATCGTCTGCCTCACCTTCATTTGAGTTAAACGGCTAATTATTCTGTCAAATCTCCACCATGCATCTGTTACAAACTCCTTGATGGAACAGAATTGTCATTCTTGCTTCGCCATTTCAGTCCGTGTTTTTTTTTTTTTTGGTATTTCCGATATTGAAACACAAGACTTTTAAAAATAAAATTTAATAAAGCTACACTTTCCATTTTCATGACCAAAGAGGGAGGGATAAATCGTTATCTTTTTTTTTCAAAAAAGGAAATAATCAAAAAACAGAAATTTTTTGATTTTTTTTGTTTTGTTTTGTTTTCTGAGACCTGATGTCGTTATTTACCTGCAAACAAAAGAGTGTGTTGATCATGAATGAGTGGCTCATGAGTGCATCAATTCTCACCCTATTTTCAACCGTGGTGGTTTATTTCAATCAGATACGACTGAAAATGAAGAAAAGATGATTTTTTTTATTATAACCGATGACGTGTTGTAATTAGTCTATTAGAAAGTCTTTGGTGCCCAGACTCTTTGGGGAGATTGTGATGGAAAGGTCTATGCCCTGAGCAGCGACATAGAATATCACCTCTTTGGAGTCTGGATATTGGTTGTGGTGGCTGATGACCCTGCTGAGGCTGATGGATCTCCGAGTGCTAGGCAGAGTTTTGGAGGTGGGTGGTGCATGAACCAGCAACATGAAAGCACTAGATGAATGGACAGAGAGTCATATATAAAGCCAGCAGCTGAGGGTGATGGGCCCGAACATGGAGGTGTGACACGGTGATTGATCGATGAGGCTTCCTGAATGAGTGCGGCTGAAATCAACCGATGCCTCAGACTGTGAAGCAGGTAACTGAGACTGAGCATGTGGGAAAGGTAAGGATAATAGAGAAGTATGATCAGTGAGTGCGCCACAAGTGTGTGTGGGGGTAGTCTTTCTGATTGAACTTACCACAGATCTTAATTTCAAAGGGAGATGAAGAAGTTAGGGGTGGATTATCGTTTGTTCTTACCGGTTTTGTCTGTTCTGGGCAGATTACTATTTTAAGCTATACAATAATCGAGAGGCTGATATCTTGGAGGTGGCCATTGGTCAAAACTGCTGCCAGTAATGGATGGTAAAGACTGCTAAAACAATTGAGACGGTGGATGGTTGATTCACATCATGAATATGGAATGATGGGACATTGATCAGCTTTCAGTCCTAGTCTGACAGTCTTGACAATGTGCCGTCAAAGATCATCAGATATAAAGTTTATTCCTTGAATGATGTATTTGCTGCAGCAGCTGCAGCGCTAATGAAGAGGTACCCCTGTTTAAAGTAAAGAGAATCTCTCACTGGATTCTATGGGCTGAGGATTAGCTTGAAATATAACAGGACTAAGTGCGACACTAAGCCGTGAAACACTGGATGTTCGGAGCTGAATGTCACCGAAAAACACTCATCTCCTAAATCCAGAGAAGAAACTAAAAGTCAAGTTGAACGACTATCTGTACAGGACAAGCCAGAGAGAAGCCAGAGGAAGAGAGGTTGGCAGTATTGTCTGAGGTGATGAAGATCCTCTAATCGGGTGCTTCAGGAGAAAACAAAAAGGATGTTGGCCAAGCTTATTGAAGACAGGCCTTCCATTAAGTTAATTATATCCCCAAAAAGATGGAATCCTCATCGGCGCCGCCATAAATCCTTCGTGTTAACACGATGACTCAAAGACTTATTTGTGGATCATTTTCAAATGTTATACTTTCATAGATCCAAGTTTGAGGAAGAACTGGATTGATTTTGGAAAAGGTCGGTTGTATATTTATAACACTAGAGGGAGCTTCATCTCCAAAAATTTGGTGCAAAAAAATCAACTTGGGGAGAACTTTATTGTGAATTTTATATTATACTCTAGTACTTCATATTTTATTTAATAGGGGGAGCTTTTTTATTTTTTTTTACTTAGAACACTTTTTTCAGACATAGTTCATTTGAGGAGTTCAATCAGGGGGATGCTTGTACAACGCAGCGGGATTGGGGTCTTTTTTGGGGACACTAGGGGGAGCTGTAGCTCCAAAAGGGTTCAGACTATAATTTTTCAACCGTTGGTCTGATATAATGTGGTGCAAAGTAATCAACATGAGGATATCTATCTTATTTACATCACATTCTGCTCTAATGGATCATATTTTACTCAGTAGGGGGAGCATTGTCTACAGAGAACAGAGTTCGTCGGACTTAACTTCACATTTATCCTATCTGACGAGTTCATCAAGAAGACTGCTTGTAAAACTCAGGGGATTGGAGGGTTTTCAGGGATATCCCCTTACTGTTGGGGACGAAAGAAAAATGGCTAATTCAGTGCAACCATCTTCTTCCTTCCATCCATCCATCAATCCATCCAACCATCCATCGATCCAGCTATTCTATGATTGCAGTTGTCCAATGCATTCATGGCCAGGTATTGTTATCTTAATAATGTTATAAAATTATATCCAACCCAGCTCCCTCAATCATTTTCTGTTGTCACAGTTTGGTGGAAATTGTTGACATAAATAGATTAAGTCATTCAACAAATATTTTTTTGAGTGTTGCTCAATATGGTCGTTTTGCTCACACTCAGATTGAACGGACCATCGACATTTCCTCTACAACTGCTGGACAAGATTGAATAAATCTCACCTGTAGCTGTTAGGGTCCCTCACATCCTCCTGGGATGGAGGTTATGGTCCGTCCACATCACTCAAACGGATTCTCACAAGCAATCTGTGTCCTTGGACACGAACGTTCTACTTTCCTAACTGAATTTATTAAAAGCAAAAAGCTAAAAAAGAAAACACAACAGGAATGGCTCTCAGGTGCCATTTTATTATGTCCACCAAACGAAATGGAATGCAGTCCGATGAAGCGGGGCTGCCATAAATCCTATCCTCATGAAGGTTGTAATTTTAAGTTTGCATTGAAACGCTTTAGAGGGATGTTGATTCAACTTTAGGATCGTTTGGAGGCAACATAGTGCATCACTGTTGGGGAACTATATTGTCTTAAAGAGCATTTTTATTGTTTTTGTTCTTTTCGGTAAGGGGAAGCAAAATCTGCAACTTACTATAATTATATAATTAAGTTTGCTCCTCTCTTGCTAGTGTGTGAATCCAGTATCCTTGTAATCCTTGTATAGTTCCAACACTAGGAGGAGCTTTTTCTCCAAAACTGTCAGGGCATAATTTCTAAATCGCTGGTCCGATTTAGTCCAAATGTCCTGCATATGAATCGAAGAGATCAAACTTGTATACAATTTAATTCAGTCTAATAGTTCTTACTTTTCTCACTAGGGGGCGCTTTTTCCCCAAAACAAAGTTTTTTGGACATAACCTTCTTACCGTTGGTGTGATTTAGTCCAAATTGGCTCCATATGAATTGACTCAAGGAAATCTATCTTGTAAAAATCATGTTATACTCTATTAGTTCATATTTTAATCACTAGAGGGAGTTTTTTTGAAAGTGAAAAACACGGTTTTTCTCACTTTTCTTTTTTTTAATCAACTGACTATAGTGAGGACATTACTTTTATCGTCTTGTATGAACACAATAGCTAGGTGCATTAGTTTGAGGAGGATGGATATTTGTTTATTTGTCATTTGGCTGAACTAAATTTAGCGAAATGTTACATATTTAATAATTAACTGTATTGTATGATTGTGTCTTCCTTCATTGAAGTAAAAAAAGACCCTCTCTAAAAACCGTTTCACTATAGAATCTAATTTCAGTACATTCTCTATATTCTCGAACAAAGCAGGGCTGTGGTCCACACACACACACACACACGCACGTTGTCTACCATCCACTCCAGTGGCGTGATGTCATAACTCTCACGGTCACGGTTGGACAGGGTTGTTGAAGTATGATAAGTCGCGCTGACATTTGGAAAGCTCATATGTCTGGGATGTGATCATCAGCCTAATCTGGATCATTGTTTGTAATGCCAGCCCAGCTTTGCAATAATTTATGCTAATGGTTCTAGATGGGATGTCACGTTTACTTCTTCGGAGGCTATTAATCATTGTTAGCCGCTTCCCTTTTGATTTTGATTGCGGTGAGGCGCGCCGCGGAAAACACACTCGCTGCTGTTCCTTCCGTGACAAAAATTATTGGAGACTTCTTTCTTCTTGGGCGGAAGGTGGACATGAGCACAGCTATGCGCGCTCTGAAAAGCATGATTTTGTTCAAGCCCCCGTCACCCAATCCGCAGCGGGTGGCCTGCATTTGAAGCAATTGATGGCGTCCTATTGTGGGCCTTTCGCCACTGACCTCAGTCCTTTTTAGCAACAATGCTACTTTTGCACTTTTCTATTTCTGCCGTTGAGAGTGGTTGGATGGAAAGAATGGGGGGGGGTTTCCTGCTATTGCTGCATGCTTTCAGCGCCAGCGAGACGCCGTCTGTGGAAAGGGACCGGTGACTATAGTTAAGTAGACACGGCCACTTCACAAATCACACCCGCTTTGATCTTGGCCAAAATAATCCCAAAAAAGTACTTCTTTTAGAATGAATTCAGTACCTCAGAAGTGTCTATCTCGCCGCTGCTTTGTTCTATAGGCTAGTATTTTTTTTGGGGGAGGTTTGGGTGCTTTTATCTAGCCTTCTATCGGGCCCCTTCAGATGAAAGTAAGTGGGGCTACAAACAAAAAGCTTCTGTCGCCATTTTGTTTGTGGCCAGACTGTTTTGATACCAAGCCAAAACAACTAAATTGCATTTTCCATCAAATCAAGCTTAGAAAATCTCCGTGTATGTAACTTTTACTGTACATCCAAAGAATTTAATCATCGCTGACATAAAGAGGAAATAATTCATGTAAGTAAAAGTAGAAGGTGAGAAAAAGCAGTGCAGAAATATCAGCGACAATCTCTCAGCAGCAATCTCTGAGGCGCAACAGCAACCAGAGATGAAGCCAACTGACAACCAGCGAGTCAATTAGCCTACCCGCAATGTTAATCATGTTTGATTGACAGCTAACAGATAACTATGTTTACTTAAAAGTAGCAATCTGTGAGAATTTTTTTTTAAATAAAATAAAATAAAATCCACAATTTTAGCACAGGAGTGATTTTGGATTCCACACCTATCATCAATCTCCGAGTAAGCATTAAATATATTTCACCTGCCTTTCCTTTTTAATCTCTCTCATCGGTTGGGGTCCGCCTCGTCAATGCCGGGGCCATTTGATCACAGGCCAGATAATATGATTTACAGGGACAGTGATTTCAGAGTTGCAACAGATTTGTCATCCACTCTGTGGTCGGAACTCAGACACTCAATTATTCTGCTGTGGGGTGTCGAGTACCTGAATCAAGTAGGTGGGCTTTCATGTCACGAACACTGTGTTAATATCACACAGGAAACACAGACACGGTCTTAAAAGGACATTACAGCAGGATGGTTTCAAAAATGTAGGAGGTCCTCAGAATAACTAGCAGGCTTTATTAACCCTGCCATTAATAGACCTAAATGTTCTCCTTAGAGCTTTAGTTATGCTTTTATGTTTTTCTCTACAGAGGATATTTCAGTATATTTTCTCGTCTCAGGTCCAACGTCTGAATAATAAATATTCATTTATTAGAAATGATGTGCATGCTTTATTTGTGGCGGATGAAGCATATGAGCTTTAATTCTATTTGAAGGATTCCTATTCTTACAGTATAATAATAATAATAACAATAATGATAATAATAATAATAATTATAACAAAGGTAGCAATGATGATAATACTAATAATAATAACAAAGATAATAATAAGAATTATTATAGTAATTATAATAAAGAATAGAAATAATTATAATATTTTGAATAATAACAACAAAGATTATAATTATAACAAAAAAAACGACAATAATTGTGATTATTATAATAACAAAACAGCTAATAACAATAGTAATAATAATAATAATAAAAATAATGAAAATAAAAATACCTTGATTGTATATATCGTCTTTCATGAGACCCGTGGGAAAAATATGAAGGCACAAAAAAGAAAAATAATAACAATAAGAAGAAGAAAAGCAGCAAAAAAAACAAGAGTTGGGAATAATGAATGATGAAGAGCAGTGGATGGGAGGGTTGGAATAGCTGGCTGAGGAAAGGCGATGGAGGAGGTCCGTAAGATTGGGGCCGGGGGAACGAGGGATTTGTAGGTGAGATGGAGGATTTTGTAGTCAATGCGGGACATGGTTGGGAGGCAAGTCTGTGAATATATCAATAATGGTTATTTTCTCTTTTCATTAATCTATCTATCCATCTATCCATTCATTCATCAATCTATCCAACTATCCATCTAACTATCTCAGCAAGTATCGTCAAAAAACAAATCAATTTTGTGTTTGTGTTTTCCAAATGCATTATCTTGTTTTGGTTTAAAAAGCCCCCATGCCCAAAACATCCATAACCTCCTCCAGTTGCTGCAGCAGATATTCCCTGTTGTTGAACTGGCATTGAACTGGGATTTTCCTCGCAGGCTCACATCTCCTGTGGATGTGATTTCTGTTCAAGTATCACAGCAGTCTTAATAATCTGTGAGTGTTTGTTTCCATCAGGTGTACCCATTTATAGGATCAGGGGCTGTTTTGTCCTGATAATAAATATAATAAGTAGATAAAAGCACTCAGAGAACGCAAACCTCAACCGATGTACAACAGTACCCTAGTTTTAGGGAAAACTGCACACAGATTTCTCCTCCATCTGAATTATTGCTAGCCTCTAAATCCACTTAGGACTCAGACAACCTCTGAGTATCTCAAATACTCTGTAGCCATTCAACTCCTGCCCCTTCCACTTCAGCGTCTCTGTTTAGCCCACTAAACCCCATGCTCCAACCTCAAGGAAAAAGATAAAAGGAATCAAAGGATCAAAGGCAGCTATAGCCACTTTGTGACGTCAATACTCGTACAACATATTATTTTATTATATTCTATTTTAAATTCTGCGGCGCACGTGACGTCACCGAAATTGAATCAACTTAAGGACGTACCAAAGCCTACCCCTGAGCGAAAGTTCATTCAAATCTGTCCTGTAGTTTTTCTGTTATCCAGCTCACAAACAAACAAAGGTACAGGAGTGAAAACATAACCTCCTTAGCGGAGGTAATAATAATGAAATCGATAATATCATTTTAGCAGTACAAAAGACGCCGACACATGATGTTGGTATGATATCATGATGTGTCAAAACGCAGCAAAAACTTGAACTAAAATTAAATTTTTAAATTTATTTAATTTAAGCAAAAACTTATACTAAATAAATAAAACGTATTTCATGTATATTGATGAGTTGAGAAATGCTATTCCTCACCCGGTTGGGCTTCTTTTTTTTCCTTTTTGCAAATGTATTGACTGTAGCTGAGCACCACAGCTATGGAGAAACCCAGAGGAAGTGCATCTGCTCAGCACTTCCAGCAACTTTGGCTCTTTGTCTCCATAACGCTCCTGTCGCTGTGGCCGGGAAAATCAGCTGGAGTTCAGCGGCGCTCAAACGATTGGACAGGACCTAAAAATATTCTCTTAGGTTTGACACAGGCAGAATAAACCGACACGGGAGCCCTCACACTTTCACGACTCAGGTTTTTAGACAGGAAACTGAAGCACAAAAAGAGAAAGGAGAGATTTTGACAGATATGAAACAAAAGCAGGTGACGGCTTTAAAGCGAGAAAGTGGGAAAGTGAAAAGTTAACGGCGCTCTCAAAGTCACCGTCACTGCAAACGAACAGCTTTTATGTCGAAACTTTCATAGAAATGATGTAATTTTGGACACAAATCATCATCAAGGCTAATTTGGAAATGGAGCTGTGAGAACTTAAAGTGACTTTGAGAACTTGAGGTCTACCTTTCCTGTGAGTAAGAGTTTCTTCTCTCGCTCTGATTCAGCACATCTCTGAGACTCTGCAGTCCTTCATCGTCTGCAAGACCTGCAGTCTTCCTCCACACAAACAAACACAGCTTGATGAAGCCCTCTGCAGCACAGACACTCAGGTTCACTTCAGGTTGGTTGGCGACAGGAGCAGAAACACCAGAGGTTAATATCAGGTCCTTTGGGTTCAGACTCGACCAGAACCGGAACCAGGATTTGCTCCTCATTCTCAGTAGACTCATATCTGTTAATTTTTTCACAAGTTGATTTTAGTGCGGTAATCCACTGTGCCTTTGGCCCGACTCAGGTGCTTTTCTCAGCAGCTGAGCCAAAAACACAAACAAACTAAGAACTAAAATCAAAAACAAACTTTTTTTTCTCCCTTCTCTTTCCCCAATTTCCTGTCTATCTCCTGTCCATGAATGCCTCTGGACTATTAAAATGAAAAATGAGTTTTTGCATTATTATGTTGAGAGAACTAGACAGTTACTAGATTAATGTAAAAGGAAAAGGTTTCCTAATTATATACCCGAAAACCTGGTTATTTTGGAATTGTCCTCGCCGCTTCAGCATCCGCCGCTGTCACCGCACACCCTCCATGTTAATCCAAAAACTCAAAAACTATTTCACGGATCCTTGTCAAATCTTATACCTTCATGGACATTTGTGTGAGGAAGAACTGGATTGAATTTGGTAAAGGTCAGTTTCGTATTTCTGACACTAGAGGGAGCAATCCTGAGGCGAGCTTTAGATTTTTGGAGCAAGAACAGGCAGAGATATGAACTATGAACCAGGAAATGCCTTTTATTGGCACAACCCAATTGGAAATTCCAGTTGAATTCGACACAGAAAAACCAAGTGGGAAGTTACTAACGTGAACAGAGAACTCACGTATGGCGCAGAACACATCTGTGGCCTAGCATGCTGGGAAAACTGCGTCCACATTTCCCCCCTAACACGCTACGATACGATGTGACACACTATATTTTGATTTAGTCCGAATTTGGTGCATATGAATCAACTTGAGGAGATCCATCGTATACAGTATATATCGTATTTCACTCTAATGCTTTAAATTGAACCACTAGGAGGAGGTATTTATCAAAATAATAGACGTTTCTGGGACATATCTTCCTAACCGTTGGTCCAATTTACTTCTTAACTGTTGGTTTGAGTTTGTGAAAGTTTGGTGCATATGAATCGACTCGAGGATATCCATTTCATATATCTCGTTTTACTTTAAAAGTTCATATTTTAATCAGTAGAGGGAGCTATTTTTACGAAAAACTATGCATAACTTGTAACTTGTGATTACCTGTACAACGCAGGGGATTGGGAGCTTTTCAGGGATAAACCCTTACTGTAAGGGATGACAGCATTGGCCTACTTAAATAACTATATTCAGTTAATTCAACAAAAGATTGTTGAACTGTATGAGGTAGCACTTAAGAGGATTTGATGACATATGCTTAAAAAAATGACTTTACTGATCTTTTTTTTCACATTTATTCAACGTAGTTGCACGCTACCAATTAACATAAATATCTTAAGTGTGATATTTTACCTCTTCTTCCAGAAACGTCACCTCTCGACGAAAGGAACATGTTATGATATTAATGAAACCTTCTTAATTCACACTTTGTCAAAGCTGCTTTCCATAAAGAAAATTCAGGTAATATGAGAGAAAGATACTTATTTTAAAAGTGATATATATATACATATATATATATATATGTATATATATGAATGTAATAACATAGTAAAAACATCTAGTTTGAATATCAGTGTGCTACATCTGCTATTGGTCTTTAGAGGAATGTATTAAACTGCCATGTTAATAATGTTAAAGGTCGGATGATTCTAAGATAGCTATTAGTAAAACTCCGCTTGTGGCTTAAGAAAAGATTTATGTTCAAAGAAATAATTATGGGCTGCTCCTTAATTGACTTGTCCTGCAGCCAGTGTGACCTATATTAGCTGACCTTATAGTCTTATTCATAAATCAGTGAGCCCGATAATTTTACATTCAGATCACTCGGAGCCGAACTAATCAGTAATCTCATCTGAACGTGGATTGGTTTCACTTCTGCAGCGAGCAGATCTACAAGGAGAGCACTGGTGTCCGCACCGCCGCTTCCTCCGACTCCAGAATACGCCGTACGTAATAGAGCAGGGTTACTTAAGGTTAATTAATCCAATTTGGAGAATGTGTATGAATAATTTGAGTCCCTGTATAGCACACCATCTAAATGTAATAACTGGTTACAGAAGATGATTAAATAAGTAGAACAATCCAATGTAAAAAATAAATAATGTTTGAATGCTGATTGTAGATATGGAAGAAAAATATAATAATAATTGTTTCTGATTTGTTTAATACTGGTGGGGCAATGTTGCTATTTCTTGTGGAGAACAATATTTATTGTCCATTTCTTTTTTGTGACAACAGAAGTTAGTCGCAAGAATCGTGTCCACATGAATCCCTAATTTGATTTAATACTGCTAGCATTTCACAAACAGATTTTTTCAATCATTTAATCAATCAATCAAACTTTATTGATATAGCATTTTCATACAAGTAAAAGGAACACAAACTGTGTGACACAACAAAAACAATTTCCCCCATAGCTCCCGAACGCCCACCAATCCCATTCACACATAAACATTCACAAAAATAGACCACAAGAAATATATTAAAGCAGTATAAAGACAGGACATACAATAAATAATTTCAAAAAGGAATCAAATCTCAAAGGGTTAAAGGTAAAAGCAGATAAAAGCATCAATAAAGAAAAAAATATGAGAAAAATTATATAAAACTATAAGCTAAAAAAGAGTTAGTTAAAAGTCATAAGTTCTGCTGAAAAGTAAAGTTTTAAGTCCTTTTTAAAAGCACAAACCACTCGGAGGTTCATCATGTCGTAAGTGTCTAATTCTCTCAGCTTTCACACACGGTAGTAAAACCAAGCTTTTTGTTGCACTCCACATGTTTGATCCGCTTGTTGTTGATTTCACAATACAATTATGCAATCGTAATAAATAACTTATTTCTTTCTTCGTCATTTCATGAGCCGTGTCTTATTGTAATGGATGAGTGATTGGCTCATTGATTTTATCTGTAGTTTCTGTTTCGTTCAAGAATGAACTAACTGATTTTTTTTTTCTTCTCTCACATAATATAAATCTTTCTGGTTGAACGCTCACATATGTCTTACTCAGGGATTAAAAATAATAAATGGAACACTTATTTTCGTTGGGTTATGTTAAAGTAACGTTATCCAAATGCATGAAGTCTGACATGTCATAAATTAGATTTATCTTAAATATGATGCTCAACTGTTTTTAACATCCTATTCCTGAGGTTATATCGATCGGTGATGTCCGTCTCACTTCTTTATGTGACACTTAGAGGTTCTCCCATCATTTTGATAAAAACGGTCATAAGTAAGGTGTAACACGATTTGCCTAAATCTAAAGAGAGGAGGGGGTTTGAACCCATCCGAGAGTCATAGTTGACCACAATTATTTTAAGGTTAATTATCTTTATTTCTCTATTTTTATATCTATCTTTATCTCTATCGTTTTCTCCATCTTTAGCTCTATCTCTATTTTTTATCTTAATCTCTATATCTATATATTTATCTTTTTCTCTTTCTTTATCGCTGTCTTTATCTTTGCCTTTATCCCTATCTTTGTCGTTATCTCCATCTGTATATCCATCTTTTTTTCTATCTATCTCTATCTTTGGCTTAAGCTCTACCTATATATCTATCTTTGTCTCTTTATCTCTATCTTTATGTCTATCTTTTTCTCTATATTTATCTCTATTTTTATCTTAATCTTTATCTGTATCTTTATATATAGCTTTGACTCTATCGTTATCTGTATATTTATCTCTATATTTATAGCTGTCTTCGTCTTTGTCTCAATCTGTATCTCCATCTTTATCTCCATCTTTATCTCCATCTTTATCTCCATCTTTATCTCCATCTTTATCTCCATCTTTATCCCCATCTTTATCCCCATCTTTATCCCCATCTTTATCCCCATCTTTATCCCCATCTTCATCTCCATCTTCATCTCCATCTTCATCTCTGTCTGTATCTCCATCGTTGTCCCTATCTTTATATCTATCTTTATCACTATCTTTGGCTTAAGCTCTACCTATATATCTATCTTTGTCTCTTTATCTCTATCTTTATGTCTATCTTTTTCTTTATATTTATCTCTATTTTTTATCTTAATCTTTATCTGTATATATAGCTTTGACTCTATCGTTATCTGTATATTTATCTCTGTCTTTATAGCTGTCTTCGTCTTTGTCTCCATCTCCATCTTTATCTCTGTCCCTATCTTTATATCTATCTTTATCACTATCTATATCTTTGTCCCTATCTTTATCTATATCCCTATCTTTATCTATATCCCTATCTTTGTATCTATCTTTATCACTATCTTTGTCTCTATCTTTATCACTATCTTTGTCTCTATCTTTATCACTATCTATATCTTTGTCCCTATCTTTGTCTCTATCTTTATCACTATCTTTGTCTCTATCTTTATCACTATCTTTGTCTCTATCTTTATCACTATCTTTGTCTCTATCTTTATCACTATCTTTGTCTCTATCTTTATCACTATCTATATCTTTGTCCCTATCTTTGTCTCTATCTTTATCA